>CAMZMU010000043.1:14893575-14963155 GCA_947311845.1 Poa pratensis
ATAGAAAGCTACTGATGTGTAGAAGACAACCAATTTGAATTGGATCATTTGGAGTTACCAAAACTCCCTACACATTGGATTGAATCCAGTAGCTTAATATTAAGTTTTGGCTACCAATTAAATTCTATGCTCCAAAAATTAAACCCTTTTAGGGGAACTTAAAATGGCATAATTGAGCTAACAAAGTTGGTCCTAACTCATTGGGTTCAACTAATAAACATATTTGTTGCTTTAGTCCAGAAGGGTTTATCTTAAAGTCACAATAATATTTGCTTAATTAATTCTATCAAAAATTAAGGGGAGCTAACACAAGGCAGTACTAGCTAGAAAAATTGGTTGGAATTATTGGACTAACAGAGTATCAGAAACAAACAAGTTTAGATTTTAAACCTTCTGTGGCATTTTCAATAATACTTTTTAAATATTAATTAAATGACATGAGACAATTGGGTTTGGTTAAACAATTTCATAAGCTTTCAGAACATTGAGTTTGATTTATTTGGATTCTCAATTCTCAAGTTATTGAATTTATAAACTGAGTCCAGTACTGAATTTTCTCTGGAAATTTAAATTCGAAAAAGTGTTCATTTGGATAATGTTGAGAAATCTGACGGGCGGGGTCCACCCGTCAGTGACTCAGCGCACGCGGGAAATTAATAAAACGCCGACAGTGGGCCAGCCCTGTCAGCCACACGTGTATAGGAACGTTACGTGGCCGTTGGATCTAGATCCAACGGTCCACGTTTAAAGGCCACGGCGGCGACCATTTTTGGGTGGCGCCGCCGCGCCGCACGGTCGAGGAAGCTCGGCTCACCTAGGGGGCTCGGGGAGACTCGGGGATGACGGCGTTCGACGGCGGAGAGCTCGGGGATGCTCGTGGGGGCACTTGAACTTGCTGGGGAGGGCTGCAGCGACGGTGGCGATGCGTCGGAGTTCCACGGCCTCGGCAGCGGATTCCGGCGAGGTCCTGGGGGCTCTCCTGTGCACGAAACAACGGGGAAAAGGTCTCGGGTGAGTGCGGTGTAAACGGGGATCAAGGTGGCGTGGTCAGGGGAGGAAGGGAGCAGCAACGCGGCGTAGCCGCGTCGTCGCCTACCTCGGGCAGTGGCGGAGCTCGAAGAAGCTCGGGAGCAGCTGGGCTTCGCGGCAGCGTCACCGCCCTCCTGGCGGTGCACGAGAGGTGGGGAGTGGGTGAAGGGCAGTGGAGTGGAGTGAGGAGAGGTCGGACACGGGTGGGGGTATTTATGCCCGCGGCGGCGGTGCACGATGGACATGGCGCAGGGAGCTCCCGCGGCTGTGCTAGCTCGCCGTAGGGAGGTGGGAGGATGGCTACGGTGGTAGGGGGGGCCTGGGAGGATGGCTACACGTGGAGTGAGCTCGCGAGGTGGACGGTCCGGCGAGCTCTGTGGTGGCTTGGGCGGTGCTCGGGGCGCGCGACGGTGATGATGTCCCCGGTGACTCGGGTTCTCCTGAGCGCGGTGGAGGCAGGGGAGAGCATGGTGAAGCGAGGGAGTGAGAGGGGGCCAGGGAGTGGATGATCGCGGCGATGCCACGCACGGCGTCCATGCCGACCATGGCGCGGCCGCGCCGGGCTCGGTCCCCTCCGAAGCTTCTCGTCGACGCCAACCTCCCCTCTTTAATTTCTTGAGCGCGGCGAGGTCGGGAGAGGAGAGAAAGGGATTGCCAGCATCAATTCGACGAACAACGCTCGAATTCGATCAATTGATCTTCGGTTTGGATGATTTGGGGAAGAACACAGTGCAGGACTGCAATGTGTTCGATGAAATGCTTAAGCCAAATTTGAATTCGAATTTCTGAAATTTATTTTCATAATCTGTTTTACATATTCAAATATGGTTTTGTGGTGCAGTGGTTCACTTTATTTGACAAGTGTTGCACCACACTTTTTGTAGTTTGAATTTAATAAAGAAAGAAATAGAATTTCAAATTTAGATTTTTGGAATATATTTTGAGATGGGAAAGTTATGGAATAAAAAGTGAGAGTGATTAAATATCACTCCCTGAATTTTTATTTAAACATAAAATAATTCTCTCACTTTGAGAAATTTAATGTGACACTTGTCACATGATTTTATGTGTGGTTCTTGTTGATTTTGTTTCTTTTATTTTCTTCATGTCAATCTTTAGAGCAAGCAACACACATTTAGCAAGAAAGAAACAACACAAGCAACAATAGGAGATCAACACATATAATTAAGTAAAAGTTTTTGTTGGCTCTCATTTCTGGAACTAATAATACTGGTTGATAATTTTGGGATGTTACAATCCTTCCCCCCTTAGAATAAATCTCGTCCCGAGATTTGCTAGGCCTGGGTACTAAGGAGGTCTGGAAATTCGCTTCGAAGATAGTCTTCGCGTTCCCAAGTTGCTTCTTCTTCAGAGTGGTTAGTCCACTGACTTTGTAAAACTTGATCGCACGTCTTCGGGTAACACGAACATCTTCTTCGAGAATTTTGAGAGGTCTCTCACGATAAGTCAGGTCTTGGTTCAGGTCGATGGAGAGGTGGTCGATGTTTTTGAAAACATCAGGCTGGTCAGGAACTTCAAGACACTTCCGGAGCAAGGAAATGTGGAAGACATCATGATAATCTCCTAACTCTGGGGTAACTCCAGCTGATAGGATACTTCTCCTCGACGAGCAAGGACCTTGAAGGGTCCAATATACCTTGGCGCTAACTTTCCTTTGACATGGAAACGCTGCATTCCTTTAAGGGGTGTCACTCGGAGATAAACATGATCTCCGATACTGAAAGTGAGGTCACGGCGCTTGGTGTCAGCATAACTCTTCTGACGGGATTGGGCAGTTTTGAGGCGTTCACGAATAAGCTGAACTTGCTCTTCAGCTTCACGGAGGGTATCTGGTCCAAACAATTTGCCTTCTCCTGTATCGGACCAATTCAGGGGTGTACGACACTTCTTGCCGTAAAGGGCTTCAAAAGGGGCCATTTGCAGACTGGACTGATAACTGTTGTTGTACGAGAATTCTGCAAACGGAAGGCAATCTTCCCACTTGGAACCATAGGATAGAACACATGCACGAAGCATGTCCTCCAATATCTGGTTCACTCGCTCAGTTTGGCCATCGGTCTGGGGATGATAAGCTGTGCTAAATGCTAGCTTGGTTCCGAGGGCTTCATGAAGGGATTTCCAGAACCTTGAGGTGAATTGCGTGCCTCTATCAGATACAATCTTCTTAGGCACACCATGCAGGCTCACTATTCTGGAAATATACAAGTCGGCCAACTGATGTCCCCGATAGGTGGTGTTGACAGGGATGAAATGGGCAACCTTGGTCAGTCGATCAACGATGACCCAGATTGAATCATGGCCTCGGTTGGATTTGGAAGTCCGGTAATAAAATCCATTCCAATCTCATCCCACTTCCACTCGGGAATTTTCAAAGGTTGAAGCAATCCAGCGGGTCGCTGATGTTCAGCCTTAACTCGCTGGCAGATGTCACACTTGGCTACGAATGAACCAATCTCTCGCTTCATTCCATGCCACCAAAATCTTCCTCGAAGGTCTTGGTACATTTTGGTTCCGCCGGGGTGGATTGAGTAAGGGGTCTCATGGGCCTCCTTCAGGATTAACTCCTTAAGTTCCGTGACATTGGGCACACAGATACGGTCATTGAATTTCAGCACTCCTCAGCATCTTCGGTAAAACCGGGTGCTTTGCCGAGGGAAATCTTCTTCCTAATTCCCTCTATGCTTTCATGACCTTTTGGGCTTCTTTGATTTGATCCATCAGGGTTGGGGTTAACTCTAAATTGGCGAGATAACCATGGCTAACAAGCTCTAGTCCAAAATCTTGGAACTCTTTGAACAAGGCTGGCTGTTCGGCTTGGATCAGGGCATTCAGGGTGCAAGGTTTGCGACTAAGGGCATCGGCAACTACATTAGCCTTTCCAGGGTGATAATGGATTCCAATATCATAATCCTTGATTAATTCCATCCATCTCCTCTGTCGCAGGTTCAGATCTTTCTGGGTGAAAATATACTTCAAGCTTTTGTGATCTGTATAGACCTCACAGCGATGTCCCGCAAGATAGGGACGCCACTTCTTAAGAGCAAAGACCACAGCAGCTAACTCCAAGTCATGGGTTGGGTAATTCTCTTCATGCGGTCGCAACTGCCGGGACAGATACGACACAACTTTGCCTTCTTGCATCAGAACGCAACCAAGTCCGAGGCGTGATGCATCGCAATACACGTCGAAACTCTGGGTGACGTCTGGCATGATCAGGATTGGGGCTGAGGTTAGTCTCTTCTTCAGTTCTTGGAAACTATCCTCACACTTCTGAGTCCATTCAAATTTCTTGTCCTTCTTCAACAGTTGGGTCAGAGGTTTGGCTATACTGGAAAATCCTTCGACGAACTTGCGGTAATAACCGGCAAGTCCGAGAAAGCTTCGGATTTCAAAAACATTGGTTGGGGATAACCAGTCAAGAATGGCTTGTATCTTCTCAGGGTCAACAGAAATTCCTCCAGCGGATACAATATGTCCAAGAAATGCCACTTCACTGAGCCAAAACTCACACTTGCTAAGTTTGGCATACAGCTGGTGCTCTTGGAGGGTCTCCAAAACTAGACGCAGGTGTTCAGCATGCTCCTCTTCGGTCTTGGAATAAATAAGGATGTCATCAAGGAAAACTACCACGAACTTGTCGAGGTACTCCATGAAAATCTTGTTCATGAGATTCATGAAATAGGCTGGGGCATTGGTCAGACCAAAGGACATGACGGTGTATTCAAACAAACCGTAACGGGTGGTGAAGGCGGTCTTGGGAATATCTGTCTCTCGGATCTTCAACTGATGGTAACCTGTCCGAAGATCGATCTTTGAAAAGACTCGGGCTCCGTTCATT
This sequence comes from Poa pratensis, assembly GCA_947311845.1. Taxonomy (NCBI): domain Eukaryota; kingdom Viridiplantae; phylum Streptophyta; class Magnoliopsida; order Poales; family Poaceae; genus Poa; species Poa pratensis. Next base: position 14,898,464 of record CAMZMU010000043.1, read on the forward strand.
TGATCGAACAGATCCTCGATCTTGGGAAGAGGGTACTTGTTTTTAATGGTCACGTCATTCAGCTTGCGATAATCCACACACAGGCGTGTGGTACCGTCTCTCTTGTCCACAAAAATAATGGGTGATCCCCATGGTGAAGCACTTGGGCGGACAAGACCTTTGCTTAGCATATCAGCCAACTGCTTCTTCAACTCACCAGTTCTTCCGGATTCATCCGATAAGGCTTTTGGGATATGGGGGATGTTCCTGGGATAAGCTCAATTATGAACTCAATATCCCTGTCTGGCGGCATACCAGGCAATTCTTCTGGGAAAACATCCTTGAACAGATGAACAACACGGATCTCATCTAGGGCGGGTCGAGCTATGCTCTCATGGCATCCGGGTCTGGTCTGGCTGGTCTCAGATGCATACTCCACTTCAACTCCATCATCAGAAGTGAGAGAAACAGCTCTTCGGGCACAGTCAATACGACCGTGGTACTTGGCTAACCAATCCATTCCAAGAATAACATCTATGCCTTGGTTTCCTAAGATAATTAGGTCGGCTGCAAACCTTCCTCCTCCAATTTCTATGGGGGTTTCGGAACACATCTGGTTGGTTTTGGCTAACAGTCCTGGGGTTTGTACCAACATTGGTTTGGGTAAAAGACTCCCGACTAAACCTCCCTTAGAAACAAACTCTTTGGTAATAAACGAATGGGTAGCACCAGAATCAAACAGAACAGTTGCAGGTACTGAGTTGACAAGAAACGTACCCAGCACAACATCTGGCGCTTCTTCAGCCTCTTCAGCATTGATGTGGTGCAGACGGCCTCTGACAACAGCACATTCCCGCGGGGTGCGGCATTCTTGCCATTACCATTTCCATTGCGGCCTGACCATTGTTCGGTGCAGGTGCATTGGGGCGTTGGACAGGCTTCTTGGGATTGGGGCATTCTCTGGAGTAGTGACCTTTGTTGCCACATTCAAAGCAGACAACATTGGCATTGGGGTTGAAGTTGTTGAAGTTTCCTCTGGGACGGTTATTGTCATTGGGGCGGTTGAAGTTGTTCGGGCGGTTAGGGAAATTGGGGCGTGGAACTTGGGGTGGACGATAGGCAGGCCTGGGGTTCTGCTGAAAGATACGGGTTTCTGGCTGCTCGAACCTTCCTGAGCATTCATCCTCCTCTTGCGACCTTCATACATAGACTTGCGCTTGGTCTCCAGCTGGATGGCTTTGTCCACAAGTGACTCCAGATCACGGAAGTCATGGATAACCAAGCACACTGCAGTTCATCATGAAGTCCACTCATGAAACGCTCCATCTTCTTCTCTTCTTTGTCGGTGTCATCAGGAGCATACCGAGATAAGTCGGTAAACTCCTCAAGATAACCGACCACATCTCTACTTCCCTGCCTCAGCTTACGGAACTCATCCTTCTTCCTCTCAATGAGTCCATAGGGAATGTGCTTCTTGCGGAACTTCTCCTGGAACTCAGCCCAGTTGATAACATGACCAGCTGGCTGGAGAGTCTTGGTAGTCTCCCACCAAGCTCTTGCAGGTCCAGCGAGATAGTGGGTTGCATACAGCACTTTCTCATTTCTCCCACAGCAGCAACTTCCAGATTGTTGTCGATGGTGCGAAGCCAATCATCGGCTTCTAGTGGGTGAAGTCCCTTGGAGTAGGTGGGTGGGTTGGTCTTCTGAAAATCACCCAAGGTAGATCGCTGGTTTCCATCGCCATTGCCGTTACCACCATTGTTGTTGTTGTTGTTGTTGTTGTTGTTGTAAGCGGCTGCGAGTTGTTGTAAGGCAGCGAGATGAGCTTGGCGCTCTTGCCGGGCATTTTCACGCTCCTCCATGATAAGCGCGAGAAGTTGGGTGGGGGTTGGGTCCGGTGGTGGTGGTGCTGATCCTGATCCTTCCGCATTGCTGCGACGGGGTGGCATCCTGAAGCACACCGGGTATAAGAGACAAGGCAAGAAAAGTTCGACTAAGGGAAAAGATGATCTCTCAAGTGGTTGATTAATCCTAAGATTTATATGAAAATAGTTCACACAGATTTAAACAAGACAAACATACTTATATTTCACAAACAACACATCAAGAGTTCACATCAACATCAAGCTTACAACCTCAAGCTTACAACATCACCTTACATCTAGGATACATAACATCTGGTTTCCAAAAGAACCACTACTACTACTCGACTAGCTATAGGGGGTCAACCTAATCCTGCGGTAGTGATCAAGTCACTCGCCTACTGAGGTGGAACCTCCAGCTCTAACACGTCAGCATCTGACTGGTAGGCTGGCTCCTCGGGATCCTCCTCCTCGTCCTCGAGAACTGGCTCGAGTGGCTCCTCCTCCTCGTCAACTAACTCCTCCTCATCATCCTCCTCCTCACAGTCCATCTCCTCCACGAAGTCATCATCGTCACTGAGGAAAGCGTCGTTCTCCTTGCGGAGATCCTCGCCCTCCTCCTCCATCTCGTCAGTATGGTGCTCTAGATCCTCAATCAGTCCATCCTGCTCTGCCACCTTCGTGCGGAGCTTCACGATAGTCTTCCTCAGCTGGGCCCTCTTCCTGAGAAGAGCAACCTTCTCCACCATCAGCTTCATCTCGTTCTCGCGAAGCTCAACGAGCGACTCGCGGTCGAAGTGGAGCTGAATCCTAGTGCGCAACAGATCATCCTGAGTGCACTGAAGTAAGATCTCCATGTCCATGATGTAGCTCCCAAACATCGGGTGGTAAGGTGAAGGAGTAGGGTGTCCATCACAGTTGCGCCTCCCGTAGAACCGGAAACGGGAGTCTACTAACTCCGCCTTGTGCTCCTCACAAAGTCGGGCTAGCATCCTCTGTGTAGCAGTACAGAGACCATCAACCCAGGTGGCCTCCTTGGTGGTGAAGATGAGCGTCCTGGAATGGGAGACTTGATGTTCCTGCGAACTGACGATCTGATGAGCCAGCTCAGCCTTCCGACACCGTGAACATCAATCTGAGCTCCCTCAAACTCTGGAGCGGGGCGACCTAACAGCTTGGTCAACTCGAACAAGTCCCTCTCAAACGTCAGCTTGCTGTCCTTCTCCAGCTGAACGAACTCGGTCCAATGGAGTGCCATCTACAGTTTTTAAGCAAAATTTTAAGTTAGTTAGGTGACAAGTATATCAAAATTTTAATATAGTAGGGCAACAAGTGAGTCAAATTTTAACTTAATGAGAGGTGTACAAAATTTTAGGGATACCAAGGAAAATGTAATTTAATGAGAGTAAAATTTTGCATAAGTAAGAGGATTGGAGATAAGCAATTTTCGAAAATACTTCATTCCTTTCTTTTTAGAAATTCATCTTTTGTAACATTTGACAAACGACCATGCTAACTAAGGTTTCCTAAAGTCAGGATGGCTCTGATACCAAGTCTGTGGGGACCCCGGACTAGCTGTCCGAAATACCCGATTATGCTTAACACAACGATCCCGTGATCAGTCTGTCGTTGCACATAATCCGAATTGGATACCAAAGTTTACATCCATTACAGTACCGAATAAAAGTCTTACATAAATGGTCATTTAGACCAAGTTCTTACATAGGTGCCTTCATGGGCCAAACCAAATATATCAGCGGAAGCTACGGCGTAGTAGACATCATATTCTAACGATGACAACCCGACAGGCAGCTGACTTGTGGAGATCCTTAGTTGGCGTAGAAGTCGCCATATTCCTGCTCGGCGTAGTGCTCCTCCTCGTAGTCTGGCTAGGACAATAGCCAGGGACGAAACCAATATGAGTACATTTGAATGTACTCGCAAACTACCCCAACATGAGTATGCACTCTTATTTGTTTTAAAACATCTCTATATCTTTATTGAAAAAGGTAAGAAGAGTTTTATAACCATCTTTGAAAGAAGTCACCATTCATTTTGTTTCTCAAAAACTCCTCCTTTTCATGACCATGGCTCACCATAGTCCATTTATTCCACAACTCCTACCACTTCATTTGGTATAGCTGTGTAACCCCATCACCATTTCAATTTCTTTTAAACTTAAAAGCTTTTCCAAAAACTTGCACATGGTCAAAGTAGGGTCTCCCAGCTGTCCATATCCGAGGACTCGGCTATTCGAATAGTTTTAACCCTCTGCAGAGGTAGCACGCTTTTATCCCACATCCATCCGGCAGCTCATCGTGTCCGCCACGTCTCGCCATACAGGTGTATGCGAAGTAAGCCGCCGACCATAGCCTGTCCTTTGCTCATGCTAGTATAGGATCCTACCGCTACGAAATTATCATCCTTTCCATCAACACCCAGTCCAGATTCCCCGTCGGGAAACCTAAGTGTGAGGACTCGTAGTTCTGCCCGGCGAGCGAACCCTTCAATCCCCCATCCTCAGATGCCAGGACCCAGGTCAGGGGGTAGGTCGCCATGACCATCCCCTCATGGAACGAGGTCATCCTCGTTGTTGAGGAGTCCCATACTAATATGAGCAAATTATATGACTACGCCCTTTTCCCATATGTGGTGGAGGTGGTCGCACAGGGTATTGGATGGTTGACGTAAGTACAAGGACACACTGTGCATTTTTCATAAACATCACCACTTTTCCACTTTTCCAACACAACACCGACATCTCGGCATTCCATAAACTCACAAGACATTTCAAAGGAGTTTTGAATAAACAACATTGTTTTCCCATCCTAAAGTTTTATATAAACTACTACATAGGGTGGCAAAATAATATCCATATACTTTTGAAATGAGTTTTATAAATCTTGCTTTGAGAGTAAAACATGTTATGAAAGTAGATGCATATGTTGGTAGTGCAAGCTCAGAGAATAGCTTGCCTTGCTTGGCAAAGTGATCTTGCTCTTGTTCTTCAACTTCAGCAAACTCTCCTTCCTCGATATATCCGACAACGTTCTCGTCTAATTAATAAACAAACAATGCAACCAATCACTAAGCTATACAAGCAATCATCTCAACACAACAATCATAAACATCACAATTAGCTACTGCACACACAAACCACACAATTTGGTTTTCAAATAAATTGAATTAAACATTATTTAATTAAGTCCAAATTATGGCAGAAACTAGTTATTCATGTTTAATTCCACAACTTGAGTTCTGTTGGTCACAAAAATACAAACTAAATTCTATGAAAGCTACTGATGTGTAGAAGACAACCCAATTTGAATTGGATCATTTGGAGTTACCAAACTCCCTACACATTGGATTGAATCCAGTAGCTTAATAATCAAGTTTTAGCTACCATTTAAATTCTATTGCTCCAAAAATTAAACCCTTTTAGGGGTAACTAAACATGGCTATATGTGAGCTAACAAAATTGGTCCTAACTCATTTGGTCAACCAATAAACATATTTGTTTGTTTTAGTCCAGAAGGGTTTATCTTAAAGTCAACAATTAATACTGCTTAATTAATTCTACCAAAATTAGGGGAGCTAACACAAGGCAGTACTAAGCTAGCAAAATTGGTTTGGAATTATTTGGACTAACAGAGTATCAGAAACAAACAAGTTTAGATTTTAAACCTTCTGTGGCATTTTCAATAATACTTTTTAACTATTTAATTAAATGACATGAGACCAATTGGTTGGTTAAACAATTTCATAAGCTTTCCAGAACAATTGAGTTTGATTTATTTGGATTCCTTCTCAAGTTATTGAATTTATAAACTGAGTCCAGTACTGAATTTTCTCTGGAAATTTAAATTCGAAAAAGTGTTCAGTTTGGATAATGTTGAGAAATCTGACGGGCGGGGTCCACCCGTCAGTGACTCAGCGCACGCGGGAAATTAATAAAACGCCGACAGGTGGGCCAGCCCTGTCAGCCACACGTGTATAGGAACGTTACGTGGCCGTTGGATCTAGATCCAACGGTCCACGTTTAAAGGCCACGGCGGCGACCATTTTTGGGTGGCGCCGCCGCGCCGGCGCACGGTCGAGGAAGCTCGGCTCACCTAGGGGGCTCGGGGAGACTCGGGGATGACGGCGTTCGACGGCGGAGAGCACGGGGATGCTCGTGGGGGCACTTGAACTTGCTGGGGAGGGCTGCAGCGACGGTGGCGATGCGTCGGAGTTCCACGGCCTCGGCAGCGGATTTCGGCGAGGTCCTGGGGGCTCTCCTGTGCACGAAACAACGGGGAAAAGGTCTCGGGTGAGTGCGGTGTAAACGGGGATCAAGGTGGCGTGGTCAGGGGAGGAAGGGGAGCAGCAACGCGGCGTAGCCGCGTCGTCGCCTACCTCGGGCAGTGGCGGAGCTCGAAGAAGCTCGGGAGCAGCTGGGGCTTCGCGGCAGCGTCACCGCCTCCTGGCGGTGCACGAGAGGTGGGGGAGTGGGTGAAGGGCAGTGGAGTGGAGTGAGGAGAGGTCGGACAGGGGTGGGGGTATTTATGCCCGCGGCGGCGGTGCACGATGGACATGGCGCAGGGGAGCTCCCGCGGCTGTGCTAGCTCGCCGTAGGGCGGTGGGAGGATGGCTACGGTGGTAGGGGGGGCCTGGGAGGATGGCTACACGTGGAGTGAGCTCGCGAGGTGGACGGTCCGGCGAGCTCTGTGGTGGCTTGGGCGGTGCTCGGGGCGCGCGACGGTGATGATGTCCCCGGTGACTCGGGTTCTCCTGAGCGCGGTGGAGGCAGGGGAGAGCATGGTGAAGCGAGGGAGTGAGAGGGGGCCAGGGAGTGGATGATCGCGGCGATGCCACGCACGGCGTCCATGCCGACCATGGCGCGGCCACGCCGGGCTCGGTCCCCTCCGAAGCTTCTCGTCGACGCCAACCTCCCCTCTTTAATTTCTTGAGCGCGGCGAGGTCGGGAGAGGAGAGAAAGGGATTGCCAGCATCAATTCGACGAACAACGCTCGAATTCGATCAATTGATCTTCGGTTTGGATGATTTGGGGAAGAACACAGTGCAGGACTGCAATGTGTTCGATGAAATGCTTAAGCCAAATTTGAATTCGAATTTCTGAAATTTATTTTCATAATCTGTTTCACATATTCAAATATGGTTTTGTGGTGCAGTGGTTCACTTTATTTGACAAGTGTTGCACCACACTTTTTGTAGTTTGAATTTAATAAAGAAAGAAATAGAATTTCAAATTTAGATTTTTGGAATATATTTTGAGATGGGAAAGTTATGGAATAAAAAGTGAGAGTGATTAAATATCACTCCCCTGAATTTTTATTTAAACATAAAATAATTCTCTCACTTTGAGAAATTTAATGTGACACTTGTCACATGATTTTATGTGTGGTTCTTGTTGATTTTGTTTCTTTTATTTTCTTCATGTCAATCTTTAGAGCAAGCAACACACATTTAGCAAGAAAGAAACAACACAAGCAACAATAGGAGATCAACACATATAATTAAGTAAAAGTTTTTGTCGGCTCTCATTTCTGGAACTAATAATACTGGTTGATAATTTTGGGATGTTACACTAACTTGTTGAAAGTAGTTCAGTTCACATCCGGTAGTTCTATCTAATCATTTCTTGATGTAGTTAACTTGCCTATTGTGCACTTGCAACCGGTTGTAGTTTCGCTAACTTGTTGATAGTAGTTCAGTTCACATCGGTAGTTCTATCTAGATCATTTCTTGATGTAGTTAACTTGCTATTGTGCACTTGCAACCGGTTGTAGTTTAGCTAACTAGTCCATGTGAAAATAGGAGTCTATTGCGGTGACACTGCATAAAAAAGTCGGAGACACAGAACAAACAACGAACATTACTCAAGAGAGTAGTGTTTGTTGACTTTTCCATAATGGCCTCCAATTATTACACAGGTCAGTACACACTATATACTGCTGTATACTTCATATTATTGTGTTAAATTGTTTGTTCTATCTAGTAGTGTCAGAACTAACATAAATCCTTATTTACATTTAGGGATATCAAGCTGTTCCCTTTAAAACTCCACCATACATATCCACCGTCGCTATTGTGACGTTTTGGTACACTGCATAAAATACTTTTTTAAGTAAGAGTGTTTTATACACTGTCGCCGAAATGTCACATCGGTGACGTATTAGATTAGATTTCGGTGACACTAGATAAAAAATCCAGAGCCGGTGGTGGCCTCCATGGAAAGGATGATCGTTGTCAGGCATCCTATGAAGCTGCTGACATCGCAATATCTTGTTGACAAGCCGTGTGTTGGCTGCTCCGGTTCATCAATAAGAGCCACCTCAAGACATAGGTAAGATATCGTTTCAGTTTGCTTAAATTCATAGTGTATTTGTTTTGGCATATGTATTTAACAATTGTAACTCTATTTACAAATGTATAGGGTCCAAAGATTCAACATCCTTCTCTCAAGAAGTTGAGATAAGAAGAGATAGCTAGAGTGACACCTGCGAGGATTGTGGAAAAGGATGTAGGGAAGAAATCGTATATTCTTTCCGTCCTTTGACATGATAGGCTTAGTATAGATGAAATCTGTTATCGTTTTACCTCTTATGTTTGTCACATCTTGTGATGCAATTGTAAAGGTGAAATTGTGATGGAAATGTAAAGTTACATTGTGATATGAATGAAATCTGTTACCGTTTTAGTATTTGAGCTTGTGCTGTGAGATTTTAAGTATCTAGTGGCATTTGTAAACGTGGCATCCTGTAACCGAAATATGAGAAATGCTCAGTGCAAACGGGTGGATGGCAAACTCCGTATCTGATGAAGGAAAACTAAGGAAACGGAGGTCTGCGCACAACCGTTGCCAAATGGGTACCTCATCGGAAACGGTTTTTGGCCTCCGTTACCGATGAAGGCCTTCACATCAGTGACAAAGGCGGGGACACGGACCCTTTCTCCGTTGCCGAAGGGGTTTTTGGCCCGTTTCCGATGTGTGTTCTGTACTAGTGTCAGTGGCGTTTGGGTTGCGCAGGATTTGCTCCAGAGGGAATGATGTGACCACCGTGATGGGGTGGCCTGGAAGTAGTGGCGCAGCTTCCTGGAAGCGATGAGGAGCGCGAGGAGGAGCTTCTGCTGCATAGTATACCGCTCGCGAGCGTCTCGCAGCACAGTGCTGACGAAGTAGACGGGATGGTCGACGAGCGTTGTCGATGGTGACGCAGCACTGGGCTCTCGGGAGCCTTGTCGAGCCTCTCTTGAGGCGGACCCTCGGCGAGGGTGCCTTCAGGTGGGCGGGCTTGACATGAGGCTCGAGGCCTGAAGAGGGTGCTTCCTTATCGGGGGGATCTGGGCTTGGCGTGGCGGTGTCCTTCTTGGCGAGGACTGACTCTTCCCTTTCTGCCACCAAGGCTGCGCTCACTGTTTGTGGAGTGGCTGACAGGTACAGCTTTAGGTGCTCGCCAGGCCTTGGGGCAACCATGACAGGTGGGCTAGCCAAGTACTTCTTCAGGTCTTCAAATGCTTTGTCCGCCTCCGGCGTCCACTTGAACGTACCAGACCGCTTCATGATCTTGAAAAATGGCAGCGCCCTCTCGCCGAACTTGTAGACGAATCGGCCTAGGCTGGCCATGCATCCCGCTAGGCGCTGCATGTCCTTGAGGCGACGAGGTGGCTGCATTTCTTCTATGGCCTTGATCTTGTCAGGATTTGCTTCTATGCCGCGGTGAGACACTAGGAACCGAGGAGTTTACCTGATGGGACCTCGAAGACGCACTTGGCGGGGTTCAGCTTGATGTTCACCTTGCGCAGGCTGGCAAAAGTCTCCTCGAGGTCCTCCATGAGGGTGTGCTCTTCGCGGGTCTTGACCACGATGTCGTCGACGTAGGCTTCTGCGTTTCTTCCCATCTGAGCCCCAAGGCCTTCCTCATGAGCCTCTGGAAGGTGGCGCCGGCGTTCTTCAAGCCAAAGGGCATGCAGACGTAGCAATACACACCACAAGGGGTGAGAAATGATGTCTTCTCCTCATCCTCCTTCGCCATCTTGATCTGGTGGTAGCCTGAGAAGGCATCCAGAAAACAGAGGAGGTCGCAGCCGGCGGTGGAGTCCACGATCTGGTCTATTCGCGGCATGGGGTACGGGTCCTTGGGGCCGGCCTTGTTGAGGTCGGTGTAGTCGATTCAGAGCCTGCCTTCCCGGTGTGCTTGGGAACGACCACGTGTAGGAGAGCCATGTGGGGTGTGGAACTTCTCTGATTATGTGTGCTTCCTTCAACTTCTCTACTTCCTTGATGATGAACTCTTGCTTCTCTGGCGCCTGACGCCGTGCTTTCTGCTTCACGGGGCGGGCGTTTGGACACATGGCTAAGTGTTGCTCAATCACCTCCCTCGGTACTCCGGACATTTCTGACGGCGTCCATGCGAACATGTCAGAGTTTGCCCTGAGGAAGGCGACGAGCGCGCTTTCCTATTTGGGAGGCAAGCCAGCGCCTATGGTGATGCTAGCCCCGAGCCGCTGGCGTCCAACGACACCTTCTTCGTGGCTGCCTGCTCCTGCGAGAACAGCTGCTTCTTCTTCGCGGGCCTCTCGAGGGGCTCCATGTCCTCGCCAGCGGGGAATGCCACGGCAGCGGACTTGTAGGCGGTCTCGACAGAGCGCATTGCGTCCTGGACTTGACCGTGACTGGCGATGGTGCCGCCGCTGCCTGGAATCTTGACGATGTTGTACGCGTGGTGGGTGACGGCCATGAACTTCGCGAGGGCGGGGTAGCCGAGGATGGCGTTGTAGGGCAGGCCGATGTGCGCGACGTCGAAGTCGATTTGCTCGGTGCGGTAGTTCTTGGGTGAGCCGAAGGTGACCGCGAGCCGCACCTGCCCCAGCGGAGTGGTGGAGCCACTCGTTACCCCCGTGAAGGGCCTGGAGGGCATCAGCCACTCATATGGCACCTGAAGCTGCTCGAAGGTCTCGACAGAGATGACGTTCAAGCCTGCACCCCCATCTATGAGTGTCTTGGCGACGGCGATGTTGTTGATGACGGGAGTGCACACCAGAGGGATGGTGCCAACAGCCTTGGTCGACTTGCGGTGGTCCTTGTAGTCGAAGGCAATGGTGTACTGCGACCACTTGAGGGGCTGGGATGCCTCAATCCCTGGAAGCCTGGAGCGAGAGGGCGCTGGTGCTGCTGTAGCAGCGGCAGGAACAGCGGCGGCGTTGATGAGCTCCTCGAGGCGACCGAGCCAGTTGTCGTGGCCCGCCTGCGTAGGACGATAGCGCAGCAGCTCTGCGCCATCAGTAGCGCGGTAGCTGGGCTGGGCGCCGCTCGGCCTTGTGTGGAGGCGCTCTCGCGCCTGGATGGGTGCAGGGAGGAAGCTCCCTCGCCCTCGTCGTCGTTGCCTCCGTCGTTGCCGCTGCCGTTGCCGCCGTCGTCTTCAGGATGCTCGAGACGCGGCTCGGCGTTGCGCTCTGAAGCGCGGTTGGCGTGTGGGCGACCACGTGGGTTGTTGTTGGCGGCAGGCTCGTTGTTGGCTCTGCCGGACGTCCGTCGCGCAAGGCGCGCAGCTCGCGTGTCAGTCATGTCGCGGAGAGGTTGAAGAAGTTGAAGACGCGCCTCAGCCCCTACCTGGCGCGCCAAATGTCGGAGACTAGTCCCAGGAACTAGGAGTGTCTCTCAAAAGCCAGGAATCGAGTAAGGGGCTGAACACAACGTCAAACAGATCCTCAACAACCTCGGCGACGGTGCTCGTCGAGCTCGGTGAGGAACATCACGGCAGACAGGGAACACAAGCCGCTACCCAGGTTCAGGCCCACCGTGAGGTGTAAGAGCCCTACGTCTGCTAAGATGTATTACACTGCTTGGAGAGGTTCACAGTACAAGGGTGCTTGCCGAGGGCACAGTTGTGGCTATGGTGGACTATGGTGGAATGAGCTCCGTCTTCTCCTTCAGACGTAGCTGCTTGGGTGTTGAATGAATTGGTGAATGCGGGATCCCCCTCCTATGTCGTACACTGGCTCCTTATATACTGGCGTTGGTCCTCCTCCCCGAAAATCTCCGGCGGGAAGGGATACCACAATGCCGCAAAGATGGAGCACAGCGCACAGAGTCGGGGGCGTCCATGGACGCGGTCCATGGTAGAGAGCACGTCGTCTTGGCAGAAAAAGCCACGTCCATCCAGGACGGTGAGCTGGAGCTGCAGAGCTTTGGGGCGTGCCCACGGTGACGTCGCAGTGGAGCGTAGCGGCGGCCGGCCGCTTTATCACCAAATTGGCAAGTCTTGGAGTCCGCTTTGCTTCCTTCAGCTCATTTGACCGCTTTATACACGAGAATGGCAACTGCGGCGTATCGTCACCGCGCGCAGTCGCGCGCGTCACTCTGCGGCGGGCGCAGAGCCCATGTGCGCTCTGCAGCGTGTGCAGGAGCTTGCTTCCATTTGAAGGAACCCCGCGAGGGCCTGGAGCCTCGCCGAGGCTCTGTAGCCGTTGACTCCTCGCGAGGGAATTCCTCGCGAGGGTAGCGCGGAGACGCGCCGTGACCTGATGGTCTTCTAGGAGAGGCCTTCTCGAGGCAGAAGTTCCCCTCGAGGCCCCTGAGGCCGAAAGTCTGGTCCTTAGCAGAAATACTCGGCTGAGCAAAGGAACCCTCGCGAGGGGAAAATCCCTCACGAGGCTCGCCAGGCTATTTCCTGCGGAGCGTCGAGGGCTGTGGCAGGCCGGCCCATGGTACCCTGGTTTCCACTGGGTCGACACCCTCAATGGCCGAAGCTAGTGTTTGGAGTGTTCATGGCGAGTCACAAGCTGAAGCCCTACTTTCAGGAACACCCAATAACTGTGGTCAGGTCGGCACCGCTGGCAGACATCATCCGCAATCGAGAAGCAACAGGAAGAGTAGCCAAGTGGGCGATCGAGTTGGGTCCACACCATATAAGTTACGAGCCGCGCACATCAATTAAGTCGCAAGCTCTCGCAGATTTCATCATTGATTGGACAGAAATTCAAGTCGCTCCCACCATGGCAGAAACAAAATACTGGACCATGCACTTCGATGGGTCGAGACAGCTACAAGGCTCGGGGGCTGGAGTTGTACTAACTTCCCCCAAGGGAGACAAGCTAAGATACGTGCTCCAAATACACTTCAGTTGCACAAACAATGTGGCAGAATATGAGGCATTGCTTCACGGACTCCGTATAGCAAAGGAGATGAATGTCAGTCGCATACGTTGCTTTGGAGACTCAGATTTGGTAGCTCAACAAGTTTCTGGAACATGGGATAGTAAGGATGCAAACATGGCTGCATACAGAAGAGAGGTAGACAGAATTGCTGGACACTTCACTGGCTTCCAAGTTGAACATATTGATCGACGACAAAATGAAGCAGCAGATGTCTTGTCTCGGCTTGGATCCAATAGACAATCAGTCCCGCCCAATGTTTTCTTGGATGAGTTGCATAACCCATCAGTTAGGCCTCCAGCAGAGATCGACATCGCAGAGCCAGATGACGACTCAATTTTAGTCGCAGCCCTGCATGAACAGCCAGCATGGACAGAGCCATACATTGCATATTTAAGTCGCGGAGTGCTACCATAGGATGAAGTAGAGGCGCGCAAAATAACACGGCGATCCAAGGCCTACACAATAATAAACAATGAGCTATACAAGCGCAGCATTGCGGGGACATTCCAAAGATGCGTATCACCAGAAGAATGACGAAAAATCTTGCACGAAATTCACGCAGGCGATTGTGGCCATCATGCTTCGTCAAGATCTTTGGTGGCAAAGGCGTTCAGACATGGTTTCTTCTGGTTAACGGCGCTAGCAGACGCTGAGCAGATTGTCAGAGTGTGCGATGGATGCCAAAGATATGCCAGGCAAGATCATATGCCAGCTCAAGCACTTCGTACAATACCCATCACATGACCTTTCGCCGTATGGGGTTTTGACATGGTAGGGCCCTTCAGACGGTCCCCAACGGAAAACTCGCCTCCTGGTCGTGGTGGACAAATTCACAAAGTGGATAGAAGCGGAACCGTGGGAGATTGTGAAGCTGAAACAGCAGTCAAGTTCTTGAAGAAGGTCATATTCCGCTTCGGATATCCCCATAGTATCATTACAGACAACGGGAGCAACACCTCTGAAGGAGCTACACAAATATTTTGTGCAAACAATGGGATAAGGTTGGACCTCACGTCAGTATCACATCCACAGAGCAACGGACAAGCTGAGCGAGCTAACTAGGAAATTCTCCATGGAATTAAGCCGCGCCTTATTGAAAAGGTTGAAGCATCTCCAGGATGTTGGGTGGAGAACTGCCAGCCGTGCTATGGAGGTTAAGAACAACCCCTAACAGATCCACAGGATTTACACCATATTTTATGGTCTATGGGGCAGAAGCGGTTATGCCCAGCGATATCATACATGATTCACCAAGAGTTGCGGCCTATGTTGAAGCAGATAATGAAGCAGCTCGGCAGGATTCTGTGGACACATTGGAAGAGGTCAGAGATTTGGCAGCTTCAAGGTCAGCGGTGTATCAGCAAGACTTGCGACGCTATCATGCCAGACGCATCAGAACCCGCACCTATCAAGAAGGAGACCTAGTGCTGCGACTCAAACAAGACCACAAGGGAATGCACAAGCTATCCTCTCCATGGGAAGGACCCTACATCATCAGCAAGAAACTAAACAATGGATCGTACTATCTGCTGGATGTGAGAGAAGAAAGCAGTGATCGCCATGATTTCGAGGATCGTCTAGAAGCGCCTCGCCCTTGGAACGTCGCGCAACTGCGACCTTACTACACCTAAAAAAAAAAGAAGAAAAGCTAATCAGAGCTAAGCTTCATCTTTTCCAGCTGCCTATAGCTGAGTATCATCCTAGCTACTAAGGGCTCCTGCTTCAAAATTGGTCGCCACCTAGGCGCGACCTGCAACACCTGTATCAGAAATCGGCCGCCACCTAGGCGCGGCCGTATGTCTCAAACGGGGTCGCCGCCTACGTGCGACCCAACCCTATGTATAAACACTCGGTTGCCACCAAGGCGCGACCTTATGTGTCATCATAAACAAAGCTGCTTATAGCTATATATCATTTGTTTCTTGGGGGCTTTGTACCCTGAAACAGCCAACCTACTGGCAACTATCAAACTTACCTTAAGTCGGATTGCAACTTGCATTATGCGTCCAAAGTACTGGGGTGTGACGTCAATCGAGCTTGATTGCCTATCATGGCCGCTCTCGACCCTGAACACACATGTTCCTAGGAAATACTGAGTCGCGCGAGTGCCCACTTAATGGATTCAAAAGGCCTAACTAGAGGTCAATGTACTGCTTATAGTACGGCAATACCAATTGCAATTGCTTATATCTTAACAATTGTTTCTTATCTATGATATCAAGCTACAGGTGACGGTCTTCAAAACCTTCTGAGAAGAATTGAGATGATTGTCAATCACATCAGCTCAATCCTTGGGGGCTACAGCATATGTCATCAAAAATTTGAAGATTGGCCATCATCAAGTGTTGAAGCTATCAGGCAAACCTTGACAGAGTAAGAAGCTCACGAAGTCAGATGCATTTTTAAGGTCGCCCCAAAAGTGCGAGTAAGAGCCAATCCAACGTGATCATGAGTCACAGAGCAAGGAAGTGCAAGCCAGAAACAAAAAAGTGCAGCCTAAACGTTCAAGGAACCTTTCAAGATCAATAAAACATATCAAGATATTCCATGAAGTTCAGGCTACACTTGGGGGCTAATGTCGGGGGAATAATTACCCTGCGACTTATTCAAGGCCAAAAAACGGCGACTTTATCTTCATAATCACGTTATTTTTGGGCCATGTAAAGATGGGCCGATCAAAGATCGCGGCCTGCCAAAGGAAGGCTCCAGAAGGTCGGTGGTAAAACTTGTCTTGGAAGACAAGAAGACAATTGGGTTCGTGTAGAACTCTTGTAACCTAGCGAGGCTCTGTGTATATAAAGAGGACTCGAGAGGACTTAGACAGGGTCATGCTATCGAGCCCTAAAACCCTAGTTCTTACGGCGAGTTCCCAGATCGGATCGCCTCCATTGTAACACCACATATATCATATCAATACCAAGCTAGGGTAGGCAGGAAGTAGGTCTTTACCCACATTGAGGGGCCGAACCTGGATAAATCTTGTTCGTCCTTGTTCCTGCGATCCCTAGCTCGGAGACGATTGACTCACGCAAATCCCATACCTACGAAGTCATCCATGACATCTGACGTGACAAACCCACGACACTTTCCTCTCCCAATCTTGAGTTCATCACATTTTTCTCCAACATTGTCAAGATTGGTGGCACCTACCTATACAAGGGTTAGCAACTTCATCCTCTCTTCTGGCATTTCAAGTTTAGCTCATTTTCTTAGTAGTTTAGCTCATTTGATTTTTGTAGTGCTAGCTAGGTGTTTGATGAAATGCGTAAGTTAGAGATTTCATTTGTTTTATATGCATTTTGAGCTCAAATTAAAGTATGATTTGTGGTTTTTTTATAGTGTCGTCCCGTCCCCTTTCTCACCGCCGTCGATCGCCCGCGTCTCCCCGTCACCGACACCACCTCGGTGAGCCTCTTGTTTTTATCTTTTATTTTTAAAAATCTTAGTTTGTATGATTTAGATGCACAATTATTACTGTATAATTTTCTTATTTGTATAATTGTTTGTTATATATAGTGTCATAGTTTCAATTAATGAATGTTTATGAGAACTATGTATTAGATTTGCTCGCTACTCTACTTTTGTTTAAATGTGGTGAACTGTTGTATTAATGAATTTGGTCACATATCTCTATTTGATATATTTGTATAATGCAGATGAGCCGGGAATGATGTACGGTGACCGACGCTGTTCTGAGTTCATTGATGGCATGCATAATTTTCTCCGTGTGGCTGAGTTAAACAAGCAGAATGGTTTTTTATTTTGTCCATGCGATGACTGTAAGAATAAGACGAATTACCCTTCCTCAAGAACCCTCCACTCCCACCTGTTCCGAGAAGGCTTCATGCCCAATTATTTTTGTTGGACCAAGCACGGAGAAAGAGGGTTATAATGGAAGACAATGAAGAAGAGGATGATGACAACTATCCTGTGTTCTCTGAACACGGTGGTACTACAATGGAGGAAGACGAAGCTGAACATGAGATCATTGTTGATGATCAGTCCGATGATGATCTTCGTCGGGTCATTATTGATGAACAGATAAACTGCGGAAGTGAGAATGAGTGGTTGAAGTTGGAGCACATGTTAGAGGATCACAAAAAAATTGTTGTACCCAAATTGTGAAGATGGCCAGAAAAAGCTGGGTACCATCCTGGAATTGCTGCAATGGAAGGCACAGAATGGACTATCTGACAACGGATTTGAAAACTTGCTGAAAATATTAAAGAGGATGCTTCCAAGAGATAACGTATTGCCCCATAGTACGTACGAAGCAAAGAAGATTGTCTGCCCTCTAGGATTAGAGGTGCAGAAGATACATGCATGCATCAATGACTGCATCCTCTACTGCGGTGAGCACGAGAATTTGAATGCATGCCCGATATGCGGTGCATTGCGGTATAAGATCAGGCGAGATGACCCAGGTGATGTTGAGGGCGAGCCGAGCCCCAGGAAGAGGGTTCCTGCAAGGTGATGTGGTATGCTCCTATAATACCACGGTTGAAACGTTTGTTCTGAAACAAAGAGCATGCCAAGTTGTTGCGATGGCACAAAGAAGACCGTAAGGAAGACGAGATGCTGAGACACCCCGCTGATGGGTCGCAGTGGAGAAACATCGACAGTGAGTTCAAAGATTTTGCAGCTGACGCAAGGAAATTAAGGTTTGGTCTAAGTACAGATGGATTGAATCCGTTTGGTGAGCAGAGCAGCAGTCATAGCACCTGGCCCGTGACTCTATGTATCTATAACCTTCCTCCTTGGTTGTGCATGAAGCAAAAGTTTATTATGATGCCAGTGCTTATCCAAGGCCCTAAGCAACCTGGCAACGACATTGATATGTATCTAGACCATTAGTTGACGAACTTTTACAGTTGTGGCGTGAAGATAGTGTACGTGCTGGATGAGTACAAACCGGAGGAATTTGACCTACGAGTGTTGCTGTTTGTAACCATCAATGATTGGACTGCTCTTAGTAACATTTCAGGACAGTCAAACAAGGGATACAATGCATGCACGCACTGTTTAGGTCAGACTGACAGTATATATTTAGTAACAAGAATGTGTACATGGGGCATCGTCGATTTCTTACAAGACAGCATCCCGTAAGAAAGAAAGGCAAGCATTTCAAAGGTAAGGCAGATCACCGGACGAAGCCTACCCTCCCTACTGGTGATGTTATATATGACATGGTCAAGGATTTAAAAGTAATCTTTGGAAAGGGTCCTGTCGGACAATCTGTTCCGAATGACGCTGACAAACGCGTACCCATGTGGAAGAAGAAATCTATATTTTAGGACCTACCCTATTGGAAATTGCTAGAGGTTCGCTCTACAATCGACGTGATGCACGTGACGAAAAATCTTTGCGTGAACCTGCTAAACTTCTTAGGCGTGTATGGGATGACGAAAGATACAGCGGATGCACGGTAGGACCAGCAACGTATATACGAAGGAGACAACGTGAATCCAGAGAAGTATCAAGGTACTGCCAGTTACGCTCTTACCAAAGAGAGAAGGATATCTTTTTTAAGTCCTGAGCAGTATCAAGGTCCCGTCTGGCTACTCGTCGAATATAAAGGGAATAATAAACATGGCAGAGAAAAAGTTCCAAAACCTAAAGTCTCATCACTGCCACGTGATTATGACATAATTACTTCCGGTTGCATTGAGGGGGTTTCTACCGGAAAACGTTCGAGTACCCATTGTAAAGCTATGTGCATTACTCAATGCAATTTCTCAGAAGGTAATCGATCCAGCAACTCTACCAAGTTTACAGAAGGATGTGGTCCAATGTCTTGTCAGCTTCGAGTTGATGTTTTCCACCATCCTTCTTCAATATTATGACGCACCTCATAGTTCACCTAGTCCAAGAGATTTCCATTCTCGTCCTGTATTTCTACACAACATGTTCCCCTTTGAGAGGTTCATGGGAGTCTTAAACAAATACGTTCGTAACCGTGCTAGGCCAGAAGGAAGCATGTCCAAGGCCTATGGAACAGAGGAGGTCATTGAGTTTTGTGTTGACTTTATTCCTGATCTTAAGCCGATCGGTGTTCCTCAATCGCGCCATGAGGGGAGACTGCGTGGAAAAGGCACGCTAGGAAAGAAAGCAACAACAAGTATGGACGGGAATTCTTTCACTCGAGCACACTACACAGTTCTACAAAATTCCAGATTGGTGGCTCCGTATATCGTGGAACACATGGATATTTTAAGCTCCAAATACCCGGAGCAGACCGACTTCTGGATTAAAGGAAAACACGAAGACACTTTTAGCAGTTGGTTGCGTACACATCTCATTAATAGCACCACTGTTGGAGAAGAGCTATACTTGTTGGCCAAGTCACCATCTTCGACTATATTGACTTTCCAAGGGTACGAGATAAATGGGAATACATTTTACATGGACACCCAAGACAAAAAGAGCACTAACCAAAACAGTGGTGTCCGCTTTGATGCAACAAACGACAATGGGACAAAGGACACATATTATGGTTGCATACAGCAGATATGGGAACTTGACTATGGACCTTATTTTAAGATCCCTTTGTTTCAGTGCAAATGGGTCAACCTGTCAGGCCGGGTAGAGATAGACCCGCAGTACGGAATGACTACAGTGGATCTCAAAAATCTTGGGTACCACATCGAGCCATTCGTCGTAGCCAATGATGTGGCTCAGGTTTTCTATGTGAAGGACATGTCTTCCTGACCGAAAAAAAGAAAAGATAAGCAAGCTGATACATCATACGATGAGCCAAAGCGCCACATAGTTCTTTCAGTGAAAAGAAACATCGTGGGAGTGGAGGAGAAGACAGACATGTCAGAAGATTACAATAAGTTTCATGAAATTCCGCCCTTGAAAGTGAAAGCTGACCCAAGCATCCCGTTAAATGATGAAGATTCTCCATGGTTACGGCGCAATCAGAAGAAAGGTCGACATACGCGAAGAAAAAAAAATTATACCCCAACAATAGATAGGGGGGTGCTGTTGGTGATGTGTACTAATGTATTAAACCTTTTATGTAACTGTGTTATGAAAACTCAGAAGAAAACTCTAAACACTGATTTTTGGCTCTAAAAACTCCAACGGCTCACAAGCGCTCGAAAAAATTGGAACAAAACACACGGTTTCCCCGTCATACAGCCCAACGGTGGCTCGTGAGTGCCTGCATATCAAATGCACCGTTGGGCTGTATGACGGGAATCCGAATGATTTGTATTCGGTCGATGAACTGAAGGATTTGTAGATAGAACAAACACACGATTTCCAATGCATACAGCCCAACGGTGGCTTGTGAGTGCCCGCATATCAAATGCACCGTTGGACGTATGCAGGGAATCCGAATGCTTCGTATACCAAAATGAACTAAAATGAGTAGACACTGAGTGCTGAACATGTCCGGGAGGGGGGCTATATATAGGTCCGTGTGCTTCTTTAGTCCCGGTTGGTAACACCAACCAGGTCATGTGGCTCACGAAGTGGTCGTGATACTGCTGATCCAACAGCTCACAATCCCTCAAAAGAAACACACCCCTGATCCAACGTCTCACAAGCGCTTGAAAGAAACACACGATCCATGTGCTTCTTTAGTCCCGGTTGGTAACACCAACCGGGACTAAAGGCGGGCTTTGTGGTCACGACTCGTGTCAGTCACCCGTCCTCCCCCAGCGCTGCCCTAGCCACGTGTCCTCCCCTAGCGCTGCCCTGGAGGTCTTTATATATTGTCGCCGACGGGGTAAACGCTAATCCACCATTCTTAGCCACGAACGCATCGTCTCCACGAGATGGATCCGCCACGCCCGACGCAGCGCCTTCTGGACGAGGTCGAGCGTGCTCGGCAGAGTGCGCTTGGGCGCTACCGCGGGAGCCTATCCCGCCGTATGCCCACGAGCCCGGCGTGGAGAGGAATGCCCTGCTACCGGCCTCCTGCTCCGGTGCCGGAGGAGGTGCGGAGGACGTACGAGCACGCGTGGTCCGACGTCCCTAACCCCGATGATACGTCTCAAACGTATCTATAATTTTGATGTTCCATGCTTGTTTTATACCAATTGCTACATGTTTTGCATCTACTTTATATCACTTTTATACATTTTTTGGGACTAACCTATTAACAAGATGCCGAAGTGCCAGTTCCTGTTTTCTGCTGTTTTTGTATTCCAGAAAAGCTAGTCTGGAAATATTCTCGGAATTGGACGAAACTACACGGGGGTCCCTATTTTTCCAGAACACCTGACGGAGCGAAGGAGCAGCAGAGGAGGGCCACCAGGGCCACACGCACTAGGGCGCGGGCCCCCCCTGCCGCCCTAGGGTGGTGTGGGCCCCTCGGGGTCCCAGCCGCCGCCCTTTCGCCTACTTATTCCCCCCGACGCGAAAACCCTAAGTACCTGAGCAAATATCCACGAAAAGATCCAGAGACGCCGCCGTCGTCAACCCTAGCTCGGGAGGGTTCAGAACCTCTTCCCGGCACCCTGCCGGAGAGGGGAATCGTCACCGGAGGCTTCTACATCGCCATGCCTGCCTCCGGAGTGATGCGTGAGTAGTTCATCCTTGGACTACGGGTCCATAGCAGTAGCTAGATGGTTGTCTCTCCACTTTGTGCCATCATGTTTAGATCTTGTGAGCTGCCCTACATGATCAAGATCATATTATTGTAATGCTACATGTTGTGTTTGCTGGGATCCGATGAATATTGAATATTATGTCAAGTTGATTATCAATCTATCTTATATGTTATTTAAGATCTTGCATGCTTTCCGTTACTCGTAGATGCTTTGGCCAAGTAGATGCTTGTAACTCCAAGAGAGAGTATTTATGCTAGATAGTGGGTTCATGTCTCCGTTTAACCTGGGACAGTGACAGAAAGTTCTAAGGTTGTGGATGTGCTGTTGCCACTAGGGATAACCTAACGATGCTATGTCCACGGGCATATGTGTTTGTTTACATTACGCACTTTACTTAATGCAATTATCCGTTGCTTGCAACTTAATACCAACGGGGGACTCGGATGACAACCCGGCGGTGGATTATTAGTCATAGATGCTGTTGGATAACGGTCTATGTATTATGTCGTAATGCCCAATTAAATATCATAGTAGTCAACATGTCATGTATATGCATTGTCATGCGCTCACTATTCGTCAATTGCCCAGCTGTAATTTGTTCACCCAACATGTTAGTTATCTTTTATGGAGAGACACCACTAGTGAACTGTGGACCCCGGTCCATTCTTTTACACTGATTAAACAACCACAAACTGCAAACTGTTCCTTTTTCATTCTCTGCAATTTAATACTCATTTTCCACACCATACGTTTAATCCTTTGTTTTCAGCAAGCCAGTGAGATTGACAACCTCACTGTTTCGTTGGGGCAAAGTAGTTTGATTGTGTTGTGTGCAGATTCCACGTCAACAGTCCAGACTCCCTGCGACAGCTATTTTTCTGGCGCCGTTGACAACCTTCTGAAGAGTTGCTGCTCCTACTGGTTCGATAACCTTGGTTTCTTTCTGAGGGAAAACTTGCTGCTGACTACATCATACCTTCCTCTTGGGGTCTCCCAACGAACGTGTGTTTCACGTCATCAAGCTATTTTTCTGGCGCCGTTGCCGGGGAGACAGCAGTCTTCTGCAAGGGGAGTTTCACGCTTCCAATCTCTTTACTTTGTTTTTGTCTTGCTTAGTTTATTTTATTTTATCTTGTTTGCTTTCAATTATCAAAAACACAAAAAAATTAGTTACTTGCATTTAGTTTATTTTCAGTTTTGTTTTCTGTTAGTCATCATGTCTAGCCCTGTTCCAGTAGTAATGTCACCTGAAGAAGAGATCTTCACTTTCAAGCAAGGGAGTGAGGAGAGTTTTAAAGATGCTTGGTCTAGAATTTGAGTCCTATGCTAAAACTGAACCTAAAATGACTTTAAGCCTGCTTCTTAGTAGCTTTTATTTTGGTCTTGTTCTTTGCTACAGATATGCTTTAGATGCTGTGGTAGGAGGAGATTTCCTTCGTTATGATGGGGATCAAGCTTTTAATGCTATAAAAAAATTGATTACAATTTCTAGCCCCCAATCACTAAAATTGATTTGGCTTTGACAAGCATAAGTGATAGACTTAACGCTCTTGAAACGAACATATCTGGTCTAAAAGAAGGGTATAATCAGATTCGTGAACATTATGATAATGTGCCAGTAAATTTTGAACCATCGGGATGGATTCCCTCAGTAAAAGTTGTTATAAATGGTGAAACTTTTCATTCTCGCTGTGATATTATGTCTGAATTCTGTTTAATGCCCAAGAATATTTTGATTCCTTAAATCTTTGGGAGCTTTCCAAATGCGAAGATTGTATAACTTTGGGTGATAATACTATTAAATTACCAAGGGAGTAGCCGAAGGAGTATTTACAAAACTCTTAGGGATAACAATATCTATTGATTATCTTGTCATTGAATGTGCAGGAGTAGGACAAATTACGCTTGGAAGATCTCTGTTGAAACGCTTTGGAGCAATAATAGATGTGGGCCAAGGCACTATGAATTTCGCCTCTTCACCTATGTGTAACCAAGTATTTCCTAAAGATAAGGTAAAGGTAAGAGAGCTAAGCGTAAGAATGTTGATGCTTCTTCACTTGGTAATACTTGATGCATGCTTTGTGCCTAGCTAAAAGGCGTTAAAGAAAAGCGCTTATGGGAGGCAACCCATTTTATTTTTCTGCAATTTTTCTTTTATTGAGTCAAGGAGTTTGTTTACTTCTGTAGCAACTCCTTTGTATCTTTATTTTCTCGCATTGTTGTGCCAAGAGTAGCCTCTAATGATAAGATGATGCTTAATTTTGATTGCTGCGCAGAAACAGATTTTTGCTGTTCACTGTACGAAATTCCTAAAATCACCAGATTGTTAATTAAATCTGAAATTTTTGTGCGTAATCTTTATGAATGTCTGAAACTTTCATTAGTTCAGAGTTTCTCGATCTGAGCGTCGTAAGTGCCTCGAAAAAATTCGTCTTTGCGGACTGTTCTGTTTTAGACAGATTATGCCTTTTTATTTTTGCATTCTCTCTTTTACTAGTGTTGAGTGAAATTCTTTTTTGGGTGGAAGAGCTTCACATAACATCAGTGGCTGTAGCTAATGTTTAAAGTAACAAATCATATTGCGTCTTTATAGAACATGTGAATTTTTGATTATGCACTAACCCTCTAATGAGATCTACTTTGAGTTTGGTGTGACGGAAGTTTTCAAGGGTCAAGAGAGAAGGATGATATAATAGGATCAAGAAGAGTGAAGAGCTTAAGCTTGGGGAGGCTCCCATGGATCTCCCCAGCATATTTCAAGAAGACTCAAGCGTCTAAGCTTGGGGATGCCCAAGGCATCCCCTTCTTCATCGTCAAAATTATCAGGTCATCTCTAGTGAAACTATATTTTAATTCTTTCACATCATATGTGCTTTTCTTGGAGCGTCTGTGTGCTTTTATTTTCAGTATTGCACTTTTATTTTCAATAAAGCTTGACTGGACCCTAGCATTCTTGATTGGGAGAGAGACACGCTCCGCTTTTTCATGAGAATACTCCTATTCTTCACT
Organism: Poa pratensis; assembly: GCA_947311845.1. Taxonomy (NCBI): domain Eukaryota; kingdom Viridiplantae; phylum Streptophyta; class Magnoliopsida; order Poales; family Poaceae; genus Poa; species Poa pratensis. The sequence continues at coordinate 14,923,035 of CAMZMU010000043.1, forward strand.
TATATTTGTTGAGTATTCATATCTAGCGCTGTTCAGCTTTTAGCTCTTGTTTTCATGTATCTCTTGTCAGAGCTATTAGCTTTCTTTTGTAGAAAGTACTCTCTTGCTTCACTTATATTTGTTTGGAGAGTTGATGAAATAAATTGATTGGTGTTTGGTTGGTTCAGAAAATGTTGCATGTGGTAATTGGTATAAGGAAAAACTTGCTTAATCTTGTAGATCACTAAAATGGATAACTTGATGCTTGTCAATTGTTTTGAGTTAACAAGTAGATCATGATTAAATTGTGCATCACATGAGTTAAGCCTATTAGTGAAGAACTACCGTAAAGCTTGTTGAAAATTTGGTTTGCATCGGTGGTACTCTAAGGTCTAGATATTTTCTAATAACAGGGTTTGGTTAACAAGGAAGACGGTATGAAGTCTTATAACGTTTGCAATATGTTTGTCATATAAAACTTGGTGTACGGGTTGATATTCTTGTTTGCTTACATAACCTTGCTAGCCTAAACTCTGTACTGAGAGGGAATGCTTCTCGTGCATCCAAATCCTTGAGCCAAAATCCATGCCATTTGTGTCCACCATAACTACCTATATGTGGTATTTCCTTGCCACTCCAAGTAAATTTTTCATGTGCTACCTTTAAATTATTCAAAATGTTATTATTCCCTTTTTGTGTCAATGTTTACTAGCTCATGAGGAATTAGTGTGGTTATTCTTTATTCTATTTGTCGAGGACTTTTACACCTGGACTAGTGGCATATACATCCGCTTATCCAATAACTTGCAAAAAGAGCTGGCAACGGGGTGCCCAGTCCCAATTAATTACAACTTTAACCAATTAATTCTCTTCACACTTTTGCCCTGATTCATCAGTAAGCAATGACAAACAGTGAAATACCTGAATGTGTGTAAACCAAAGAGAAAGAGGGATGATCTGCCTTGCTGGTAGAAATAACGTCCTTCATGGGAGCCGCTCTTAAAAGTCCGTTCGACAGGTAGAATACTGTTCTCACCCGCTACCATTCGTTGACAATTAACAAACACCTCTCAAAAATAGATACTCCTCCATGGTATGTGATTGATGGAAGGCACCCGAGGATTCGGTTAGCCATGGCTTGTGTTAGCAAGGTTGGGAGGAGTATCAAATATTTTATGCAATCTCTATATGCTTTCAAAAACCTAAAAGCTCTAGCACATGATTTAATCCCTGCTTCCCTCTGCGAAGGGCCTTTCTTTTACTTTTATGTTGAGTCAGTTTTCCTATTCTTTCTGTCTTCCACAAGCAAACACTAGTGTCAACTTTGTTACAACATGCGTTATATGCAATGTATTGGACTTGTTATACTACTTTGTGTTGACAATATCCATGAGATAAATATGTTGAAAGTTGAAGCAAATGCTGAAACTAAATTCTTCCTTTGTGTTGATTAAATACCTTTTATTAGAAACTATTGCTTTATGAGTTAACACTTATGCAAAACTGTTTGATGCTTGTCTCGAAAGTACTATTCATGAAAACGTTTAGCTTGTGTGATTCATTGTTTACTCATTATCTATTTGGTAGCAAATTATAGACCATTGACTTGGATCACTTCATTCATTTACATGTGCCTTGCAATATTATATGATCAAGATTATGATAGTAGCATGTCACCTCAAAAATTATTTTGTTTTTATCGTTTACCTACTCGAGGACGAGTAGGAACTAAGCTTGGGGATGCTGATACGTCTCAAACGTATCTATAATTTTTGATGTTCCATGCTTGTTTTATACCAATTGCTACATGTTTTGCATCTACTTTATATCACTTTTATACATTTTTTGGGACTAACCTATTAACAAGATGCCGAAGTGCCAGTTCCTGTTTTCTGCTGTTTTTGTATTCCAGAAAAGCTAGTCTGGAAATATTCTCGGAATTGGACGAAACTACACGGGGGTCCTATTTTTCCAGAACACCTGACGGAGCGAAGGAGCAGCAGAGGAGGGCCACCAGGGCCACACGCCACTAGGGCGCGGGCCCCCCCTGCCGCCCTAGGGTGGTGTGGGCCCCTCGGGGGTCCCAGCCGCCGCCCTTTCGCCTACTTATTCCCCCCGACGCGAAAACCCTAAGTACCTGAGCAAATATCCACGAAAAGTTCCAGAGACGCCGCCGTCGTCAACCCTAGCTCGGGAGGGTTCAGAACCTCTTCCCGGCACCCTGCCGGAGAGGGGAATCGTCACCGGAGGCTTCTACATCGCCATGCCTGCCTCCGGAGTGATGCGTGAGTAGTTCATCCTTGGACTACGGGTCCATAGCAGTAGCTAGATGGTTGTCTCTCCACTTTGTGCCATCATGTTTAGATCTTGTGAGCTGCCCTACATGATCAAGATCATATTATTGTAATGCTACATGTTGTGTTTGCTGGGATCCGATGAATATTGAATATTATGTCAAGTTGATTATCAATCTATCTTATATGTTATTTAAGATCTTGCATGCTTTCCGTTACTCGTAGATGCTTTGGCCAAGTAGATGCTTGTAACTCCAAGAGAGAGTATTTATGCTAGATAGTGGGTTCATGTCTCCGTTTAACCTGGGACAGTGACAGAAAGTTCTAAGGTTGTGGATGTGCTGTTGCCACTAGGGATAACCTAACGATGCTATGTCCACGGGCATATGTGTTTGTTTACATTACGCACTTTACTTAATGCAATTATCCGTTGCTTGCAACTTAATACCAACGGGGGACTCGGATGACAACCCGGCGGTGGATTATTAGTCATAGATGCTGTTGGATAACGGTCTATGTATTATGTCGTAATGCCCAATTAAATATCATAGTAGTCAACATGTCATGTATATGCATTGTCATGCGCTCACTATTCGTCAATTGCCCAGCTGTAATTTGTTCACCCAACATGTTAGTTATCTTTTATGGAGAGACACCACTAGTGAACTGTGGACCCCGGTCCATTCTTTTACACTGATTAAACAACCACAAACTGCAAACTGTTCCTTTTTCATTCTCTGCAATTTAATACTCATTTTCCACACCATACGTTTAATCCTTTGTTTTCAGCAAGCCAGTGAGATTGACAACCTCACTGTTTCGTTGGGGCAAAGTAGTTTGATTGTGTTGTGTGCAGATTCCACGTCAACAGTCCAGACTCCCTGCGACAGCTATTTTTCTGGCGCCGTTGACAACCTTCTGAAGAGTTGCTGCTCCTACTGGTTCGATAACCTTGGTTTCTTTCTGAGGGAAAACTTGCTGCTGACTACATCATACCTTCCTCTTGGGGTCTCCCAACGAGCGTGTGATTCACGCCATCACCCGACGAGGATGCGTATGCCGCAGGGGTGGCGTGGGGATCCGCGGCCGTACCTCCACCAGTCGCCGCCACCCCTCCCGACGAGGAGGATGACAACGACGACGACTTCGACTGGAGCGACCATGGGGAAGAGCGCGGCGGGCCGCAGATGCAGGAGGCCATTGAAGCCTCCTTCCAGTCCGTCCACGATGACCGTGTACAGCGAGCTAGAACTGCCTGCCAGCTCAAGGCGAAGGAAGCTTTCGAGCTGGATTGGGCGCTGAAAGACTCATCCTCCATGGATCTTGCCCTCCGCCGCGAACGTGCGCGCGAGAACCGGGCGGTCGCGAACGGGGCTGGCGCCTCCCGCCGTTCCCCCTAATCCTACGGCCTTCGAGCCAGCAAGTCCGTTTATGTAGAATAATGTTGGTGATGTGTAATAATGTATTAAACGTTTTATGTAATCCTACGGCCTTCGAGCCAGCAAGTCGGATGTATGAGGGGAATCCGAATGATTTGTATTCGGTCGATGAACTGAAGGATTTATAGATAGAATAAAACACACGGTTTTCCCTGCATACACAGCCCGTCGGTGGATTTTTAGAAATTCATATTATATCAAGAACACTCAAACTTGCATTTAAATTCTATTTTTTTAATTCATATTAAAAGCTTTTTTAGAAATTCAAATTATATAGAAAAACAATCAAACATGCATTTGGTTTAATTTTTTTGATGATATAGATTAAATCTATGTCAAATTTACTCAAATCATCCATTTGAAATTTGAATATATTCGACATAGTCAAACTTGAAAATTACCAATACCAAAATATTATACATGTCCAGGGTTAAGTTTGATATAAAGTTTGTCAAATTTGGACAATTAAATCAATAGAATAAAGAAATCAGAAAAATGAACAAAGAAAAAAGAAATTCAAAAAAAGACCTTTTGCACCGGTTGTTGGCTATAACCGGTGCTAAAGGTGGCTTCACGCGCGCTAATTTAAAGCGGCCGAAAAAAGGCCTTTAGCACCGGTTGTAGCCAACAACCGGTGCTAAAGGTACCTTTTGCACCGGTTGTTCGCTACAACCGGTGCTAAAGGCCTTTTTGCGGTTTTTAGACTTCGCTCCGCCTCTTCTCCTCCTCATTCTCACGCGTCTCCACACCTCGACTCCTCCGGCGAAGCCCTGCTCGTCCTCCGCCCTCCGCCGCGCCCCCGCTCGTCCTCCACGGCGAAGCCCTGCTCGTCCTCCACGGCGAAGCCCTGCTCGTCCTCCACGACGAAGCCCTGCTCGTCCTCCACCCTCCGCCGCGCCCCCCGCCGTCGCGCGCCCTTGCTCCGGCCTCCGCCGCCGCTCAAGGTTTCCGCCTCGGCCTCGGCCTCCGCCCTGCTCCGGCCTCCACCACCGCGCCATCGCCGCCGCTCGTCCTCCAGGGCTATTAGTGTAAATGTGTTGTATATTCTTTATTTTCATTTTAGTAAAGTTAGCAAATGTGTTTAGGTTATTAGTGTTAGAAATTGATAGTGTCAGAAAAAGTTTAGACATGAGTAGTTAGTGTAGAAAAAATAGTTAGTGTTAGAAAAAATTTAGACATGAGTAATTTAGACATGAATTTTGAAATTGCTATGAAATGGAATTTTGAATTTTTGTTAGATTGCTATTAGCTATGAAAATTAGATTGCTATTTAGCTATGAAAATTAAATTGCTATTAGCTATATGAAATTGTAGCAAATTTAGCAAAGTTAGAAAATTTAGCAAAGTTAGAAAATGTAGCAAATTTAGTAAAGTTAGAAAATGTAGCAAATTTAGCAAAGTTAGCAAGGTTATTTGATGATTGTGTTAGCCAAGTTAGAAATCAAATTAAGTTAGAAAACAATGTTAAAAATTGTGTTAGGAAAACAATGTTAAAAATTGTGTTAGGAAAACAATTTTTGTTAATACTCCATAATTAGTTGCAATATTTTTGTTAAGAAATATTTGTTGCAATTTTTGTGTATAAGAAATTTAAATTTGCTTGCTACTTAAAATTTGTGTACTTTCTAACCTTGATGCTATGAATTTTAAATTTGCAGTGACATTGAGCTATGGAGGACGACGCCCCCTTCATCCGAGACGAGGAGAATGAAGAGCGAATGGCAGCAATTATTTTTGAGAAGACCCTTGGAGTAAATACTGATGGAGAAGATTCCGATGAAGATTCCGATGGAGAAGATTTCAGCGCAAAATGTTTGAACGACTCCGGTGAGGGACTTGAGCTAGAAGAAATAAGAGACGACGACGAAGTGCCCTTAGCAAACTCCGGCGAGGTATATATATAAGTCTTATTGATCACTGGATGCATTAATTGATTTATATTGCACTTATTAACGAATCATTTTTTCTTTTAGCCCTCCGGATCTAAGCCTCCAAGTTCGCCAAAGACGCAACGAGGCCCGAACCAAAGGATAAAGCTTCCAGATGGTGCAAAGTTGTCGATCGATGAAGTTGCTGCTGATGGCAAACCGACGAAACCCGAAGACACCTCCCGTAGATATGTAGTTCAATGCGGAGTTCTTGTTAGGGACATGATCCCGATCACCATTGCAGAATGGAATAAGCCGGTTAAAGCCAACATTGGAGCAAGTTATGTCGACAAAAGCTAAAGATTTGCTTTGGGACACGCTCTTGGAATCTTTCAGCCTACCAGTTGGTCTCGAAGAGAAGAAGAAGGACAACGTCGAGCAGTGGACTCTTAAGTCCAAGTTATGGTTGTTCGCGCATGGGGCAGGGTTGGACCCAGACACAGGGCTGATTGTTGCAAAGGGGAAATGGAAGAAAAGAATTACAAGGGTCGTAAAAAAACTAGAGGACGCAATAGAGAAAGTAAAAAAGGGAGAATTTGTTCCCGATAGAGAGGACGACGAGCAGACACTCGCCCTCGGGAATCCTGAACATGATGGACGATGTCGAGGCAGAGGAGCCGACGTTAATAAGTATCAAGGATTTCCGACGGACGTTGCAACTTATAGAAAGCATTTCAGAAATAAGAAGGAGTTGGACCGGTTCATGGCATTAGAACAGCAGGTGAAGGGGTTCCAGGAGCAACTGAACGCACTTACCCAGACAAGGGAATCTCAGCAGCTGGTGGTACAAGATCCTGCAGTCGATGCCGCCCCATCTCAACGGAAAAGCAGCGTGGGTTCCACGTAGCTAGAAGATCCTGCAGTCGAACCGCCAGCGGCTCACTACCCCGTGGATGATATCACGGAGAAGACAAATTGTGTGCTACACATGCCGATGAAGAACATTAGTTTTCCGGTGGCGGATGGGTATGCTTTACCAAATCAGCCTGGAGCAATCTTCCATTTTGCTCCGATTCCAGCTGGCTATGCTCGTGTCAGGGTGAAAAGATTCCATTCAATGGATCTTGACATTCCTGGATGTGACGACGAGAAGACACTGGGAGAAGTCGAGTTTGGTATCGTTCTATGGAATAAGAAATACATCATGTTTCCAGACGCGGCGCCAAGGCCACCGACTCCTCCGAGTAGAAATCCACCACCTCAAAGTCCACCCGACCTCCCCGGCGATTGGATCCCGCCACGAGTCCATCGCCCGTGCCGTCCCGTCAGCCGACTGATGCGCCCAGTAGTAATTTGCCAAAGCGGAAGTTGTTCACGTCGACTAGTACTATGCTCAGGAAAGACAGGTCCCCTGTCAAGAAACGTGTACGTGCAAACATACCCGAGAAAGTCAAGAGTCCCGAGAAGAAGTTAGCTTGCGAGATGACTTTAGAGGAAATAAATACTAGCTTGCAAGAAGAGTCAAGAGCCTTTTTTGAACAGAAAAAACAGGAAAAACAGCAGGCACAACTGCACCCCGTAAAGGAATTTCTGAAGACTATACCAATGGACAAAAAAGATTACACCGTTGACTGCTTATATGACCCTCCACCGAAGCCCCTTTCAGACTATGAGCGCATTATTAACAAGCAACATAGCGCACAGATGAGCGCACAGACAGAGGAAGAAACGAAATGCGGGAAACAAGTTGCTTAGCTCGGAGAACAAGAAGTACAATCGATCGCCCCGCTCATCGTGCCTTCTGATAAGGCGGCTCAGCAAATGCACGAGGAGACAAGTTACGACGTTGCTCCGCTAGCATATAAATATGTTCATGGGCAGCCTCTGGTCATGGATCCGAAAGCTCTAACAACACAGTTATGGAATTTGCATAACTGGTACATGGCCGCTGCAAAAGAAGGGAAAACCTATTTCCTGGCGAGAGTTCAGGAACAACACTACTTCCGAGAATATGCTTGCAGGTTTAGTTCGAAGAACTTTTTCAGATGTACAATCAACATGCCCTCGACAAAGCTATCATCAGCTGCTATTGTCTATAAGTAATTTATTTGTGTAATTTAATTCTTTAGTTAAGCTCTCGTTCATTGTCTGTAATTATCCTCACGACATTCTTTTGTATGCTATTAATTATGCAGAATGAAGATTCGTGAATGCAGAGTGGGAGGAATCTGGGACATTGGGTTCATTGACCCGGATAAAATTCATGAAGTCACCGTAGAACAATGTGCCGAGGCCACAGAGGATGTTTTGCTAACGTTTTTAAAGCGACAAAGTACCAAAAAAGAAATATTTTTTCCTTAAAACTTCAAGTGAGTGTTACTGTTTTGTACACATTCTATATTTTGCTTTTCCGATATTAAGTGTAATTGATGAGTTATGAATAACCGCGTATATAAACGTGTCCAGGTTCCACTTCATTCTGATGATCATTAAAATCGAGGTTGGAGAAGTTGAAGTCTGGGACTCATTAAGGAGAGAACCTGAGGACTACAGAAGCATGCGTGTAATGCTCAAGAGGTAATTTCAATCGCACTATATCGGCCTCTTTCGTTCATTTCCTGATATATCGGTCAAATAACTCCTCAATTCATTTTCTTTGCCGGGCAGGGTTTGGAGAAAGTTCAGAGAGGAAGAACCCGGTGAGTGGAAAGAAAAGCTGGAGTTTAAGGCTAACTTGGTAAGTAGTACTTCACGTTTCAATACCATTATCAATCTCTTGATTATTATTTGATTGAATTCTATTCTCGTATAGTGGTGCCTAAAACAACCACCTGGCACGAATTTATGTGGATACTACGTTTACGAGTACATTCGCATGATGGTCAACGAGAGAGATAATACTTGAAGAACTAGAGAGGTACGTAAACATCATTCACAACTTTATTTTGCTACCATCAATTGTGTTAGTTTCCTTCATATAATTGATTTGATCTCCTTCATTCAAATTAAGATGGCAAAAAAGCGGAACCAGCTCCTACCAGAAAACCGCGTAAAAGCAATCGCGGAGGAATTGGCGGGATTTTTCCTTACGGAGGTCATACCTGAATCCGGAGAATTCCACTTTATCGACAAGTAGCCTCCCTCCATGTACTAGGAGTGATCTCCATATGTAATTAATTATGAGTACTTTATATGTGTACATATATATAGCAAGTTGTATGTGTGCTATGTGATCTTCACGTGTGCGAAAAACTTTTTTTGTGCATCGACGTGATCTCCTCCGAAACCCTAAACCCTGAAAAAAAAACGAAAAAAAAAAAACAGAAACCCTAAACCCTGAAAAATAAACGAAAAGAAAAAAAAGCAGAAACCTTTAGTACCGGTTCGTAATACGAACCGGTACTAAAGGTCCTCCGCCTGCGCACGCTCTGCTCTGCCCACGTGGAGGCCTTTAGCACCGGTTTGTAAGCAACCGGTACTAAAGGGGGTACCCTTTAGTGCCGATTTATTAGCACCGGTTGCTCAACCGGTGCTAAAGGCCCTATAGAACCGGTTTTGTTGCCCCTTTTTCTACTAGTGTTAAGGGCACAATAGGTGGCTATACACCTAAAGTAGCACCTGCAAACTGCACTTAACTACCTCAGTTCCAAAATATAAAATGTTTTGGTGAACTATTTCAGCCAAACAACGTAGGCCTAGGCCAAAATAAAAAAGAAGGTACAAAACCGGCTAAGTAAACTTAGCCGGTCAAAACTTCTACCTTCTACTCTCTCCGTTTTTTAATAAAAATGTTTTAGTTTTTGTCCACACTAGCAGACATGCCCGTGCACGCACGGAAGAGAGAAAAATGTGTCATGCAGGCGCACAAACCTATTCCACAAAAGAAAAACCACGACATCTTCACGGAATAAAATCTTGTATAAATGTTGTACGAAAATGTGTACAGTCTCTTTTGTACTGTCAATTTAAGAACACGTATTAATTTGGAGATCATCTCTAACTATTCTCTTTATATATTTCCACCGGTCATGTGTACTTCAAAAAGGTTCCTGCTATATCATCTAAAATCATTTGCAGCATATATCCAGCAAAATAATCACACATAAGAGAGAACGGAGCAGTGTGTGAGAACTGAGAGATATAGAAACAGACAACTGACTGAGAGTGAATAGCAGCAGCTACCGCACAAAGAGAGATGGCAGCAACACCGCCGAACGTAGCGGATGCATAGAATAGAATCACAACAAAATTACCTAGGCGTATGTTCTAACCAAAAAGATACTCTGCGTCGACTCAAGAACTGCTGCTTCGTTACTGCTGCGTGCACGAACTGCTCCGGCTGTCAGTCTGCTGTGGTGCCGATGATGCGGAAAGGGGCGGGTTAGGGAGACTCCCAGCCGCGGCGCGTGGAGCCAAGGGAGAGCGGCGCAGGAGCCCAGCTCACTGGAGACGGGGAACCAGGCCGGCGGCAGCGCGTGGTATCACGAACTGGTGCGCGTGAGGGAGCAGATGGGGGTCCGAGACGGACTGGACGGCGCCAGTAGCCAGGGAAGATGCCGCGACTGCGCCAGGAGCCAAGCCGGCGGCGGCGAGTATGGGGAGGGACGGGGCAAGGTGGTGTGGCTCGGGGACCCGATTTGACACGGCGAATCGGAGGCGCGATGCGGGAAGCCGAGCGGCGCGATGGTGGCTTGCGTCGAAGAATCACGGCGGATCTTGGGGAGGCGTGCAAGGCCGGCGGTGGGAAGCCGCATGTGGCCCGCGCCGACCTGGAAGAAGGTGGGCCGAAGCTGGGTTGCACGGCCGCACCGGCGCGGAAGAAGGTCGAAGTGGCCGTCGGCCTCGAGGCGGACCATGAGGGCGCGGAGGTGGTCGCGGCGCTCCATCTCTTTCTCCCTGAAGAGCGTGATGGGCTTGCCGAGGCGGCGGAGGCGCGCGCACACGGCGGAGTCGTTGGTAGGCACGGCCATGGCGTAGGCGCGCCACCGCTGCAGCTGCTCCTGTACCGCGCGCTCGTGGCGCTCCCGTGCGGCAATCCTGAATATAAGAAGGTCAGAAGAATCAGCAATGGGGAGTTGGAGACGATTCGATCAATACAGGCAGGGCAAAAGAATGTTTAAGTCTGGAGCAATCTTGAAGGCAGGGGGCGTACCGGGACGGCCCAGACGGGCACGATGTTGTCCTTGAGCGGGTAGAGGAGGGTGTCCATCGTGCCCTTGCCGTCGAACCGGTGGAAGGGCTCGATGAGGTTGAGCCCGACGGCCGACGTCGGCGCCGGCGAGGAGGAGCAACACGATCCTAGCCGCCGGCAAAATCCGTTGAGCCGGCATCGCCCCGCGTCTCCAGGCCCTCCCAGACGCTTTCCCAGCCAAGACCAGTAAAAAAAGGGAACATACCGTTTCGGGATTTAATCTTAATCGTTGGTCAACATGAACGGCTCAGATTTAATGTATCAACACAGTACAACACAAGTTTGCTATTTTAATAGTAGTATAGATTCACATGCACACAAATGTATGTAGACACATTTTAGTGTGCATGTACACTCATCTTAGTTTGCACGTACACAACATGTGTATCACCTAAAACATATTATATTAAAAAACGGAGGGAGTATATCAATATAAAAGGTAACTTTTTATCTTTGTTTCACAAGAAAAATACTTTTTCAGCCTAACAAAACGTCCCATATTTTGGAATAGCGTTAATATCAGTTAGATCAACTTGATGAAAGAAGGAACGCATTCAGCATTGAGACTAATCGGCATTTAAATTCAAGCATCTCAGAACGTGCTAGCCAATATTTTTTTTGAGCTATAAAGTGGTCGTATGCACCGCCTGAATAGATAGAAAGAGTTGACCCAGTTTATAAGGGAAACCGGGTCAAAAAACCACACAATCTGTACAAAAGAATGACACAAACGAAGTGACCCACCGTGAAAGTTTAGGTACCTACTTCGCTAGTTGTCACGGTTTTACGGCAGGCCTAGGTATGGGGCGGTGGTAGGCGGCGTCACCAGCCTTTTGTTTTTTTTTTTGAAACTCGGCGTCACCAGCCTTTAGAAACAAGTACGAGTGAGAACGGGTAAGGAGGTGCAAAATCGGAACCGTGACAAACCTTGAAACCAGCATTTAGAAATTTTATGTACTAGCAGATAATTTTTCTCAGATGCAATAAACTAGCCTCTTTTAGCCGATTTAGGTCAAATCGTTTTGTCCACCCCTAAGAACGGGTGTTGTAGTTCTACTAACTTCAGTTGGAAACATAAAGATAGGTAACAAAATTGACACTGGTCTAGTGGAAAAGTCAATTTCAGTTGTCTCTCCCTACTATTCAGCTTCCATGGATGATAACTTACATGCCTGGACTATGAATACAAAATGTTGACAGCTGACAAGCACCGGTGCTACATTCCCACTTAAAAAGTTAAAATGGAAGCTTAGAAAATAAGGGACCAATTCGTACTGATGGAGTCCAAGACTTGGTTTTGTTGCCTCGGTTAATATCAATTATATGAATCCTCAGAAGCACAATACTCAGATGTTGTGTCTGTTAAAATTTGGGCCCATTTGGGGCAGCCCAATAAGCAATTTCAGAAAAATCTCAAAGCCCATTTTTATGGCAGCACACATGGGAGTGGAGTGGGAGGTAAAGTTTAGTCCCACATTGCTAGTTGGAGGAGACAAACACCACCTTATAAGGTGGAGTGTTATGACACTTGGTAAGCTTGTGAGAACAAGAGGCTCTCTCGTGCGCACTCCTCCTCCTCCGCCGCCGCTCGCACGCACCGCACCGCCCGCCCGTCTCATCACGACGCGCCGCGGGAATCTCGCCGAGCCGAGCTTTTTTTTGCAGTCCGGGAAAACGGTTTGGACGGACGCGTCACAGATAGTCGGTTCGGGTCGCTCCCGGATCGTGGGCTACTGGTTGCGGGAATCTCGCCGAGCCGAGCTTTATTTTTGCAGTCCGGGAAAACGGTTTGGACGGACGCGTCACAGATAGTCGGTTCGGGTCGCTCCCGGATCGTGGGCTACTGTACCCGTTAGGGTTTTCCCGAGCCGCACTATATAAAGTCGTGCGCTGTAAAAACATCGAACCAATCTAGGTTTTGCCAATCTCGTGCCTTGCGCCGCCACCGTAGTCTACTCCATCCTGTGCACCGGCGAACGGGACAGCAGGTCTCCGGAACCGCTCGTCCTTGTGATCCTGTACGGGAGAGGGCGAATAAGGTTTTTGGGAAGCGCTCCGCGCGACTGCTTTCAAGTTCTTCATCACGGCTCGACTTCCTGGACGATCTCCGGGTCCGCGGGCGACTCGTCTCCAACGTCGTCTTCTTCGAGCTGCTACTGTTGCCGCTCAAGCTGCTGCCATCGCTGCTCCAACGACTACTTCATCTACAATCGTTCGGTACGTTCGTCACGTTCCGATGGATGTGTTTGTAGATGTCTGGCTGCTGTTCATGTTAATTAATACGTCTAGTATTTACGAGTTTAACATGTTAGTAGCGGCTGCGATCATGTTTACTATTCTGGAATTAATCCTGAAAATTATGCCTAATAATCCAACAGTGTCACTGAAGGCATGATAACTGTAGTCATAATCAGTGTCAGAGTACCACTCAGAAACAGTCATTGTCTTGATTCTGTCACATTTTGCTCGCAGGGCTTCGTCATCATCTAGTTGGATGTTGTAGCAGTTGAACATGTGGAGAGTCTCCAAGCGAGGACAGTTGTCAAGAATAATGGCTGTCAATTCTTCATGGGTGACTCCAATCTCGTTGAGGTCAAGGCACTGCAGCTCTACCAGATGTGAATTTTGCAGAACCTCGATGAATATTTCGTCGGTGATGTCGTCGCATTTTGTGAGGCGAAGGCACTTAAGGGAGGGTGACCTGAAAGAGTATGTTCAGAAATAATATTTTATGAAGCGAAGACACTTAAGGGAAGCACCTAGCTGCAGTTAGTACTCAACCAGCAATAAGTAGAAAAAGAGATGTTCGGAAATAATATTTTTCTTCAGTAGAGAAATTACTCTCCGTTTAAAATTGCACTTTATCATGGGTTTAGTCAAAATCTAACATTGTAAAGTTTAACCAAATATATTTTAAAAAATAAAACATTTATATTACCAAATAAATATATGATAAAAATATTTAATAATAATTCTAACCATTTTGATTTATGTTGTAGATGTTATATTTTTTCCTAGATATGTGGTCAAATTTATAAATTTTTAACTTTGACAAAATCTAAGAGGCAGGGTAATAAACGTGAGTATTATATAAGTTAATTAATGACATGCTAATATCCATATAAGAATTTAAACACGTAGTAAAACATTGTATTGCGTATTACTAAGCTCAGATCTATGGCTACAATTGTTTCACTTGACAATATAGATCGGCGTTCGACGATATAAAGCTGCAGCTGAAGTAGGACGTGAAGTACGATTTCTTCTTCAGAAAAACAAGACATCGGGACATTCCTAGAAGGAAAAAAGTCCATTTTAAACCTTAAACTTGTAGAGGTTGGACAAATCGAACCTCGAAATCGAAATCCCGATCGTTAGCACCCTAAACTATTGATTCCTGGTCTAAATAGAACCCTACACCTGTTTGGCACACGGGATCCCGGCCAGGAATTCCCATTGTCTGACTAACTAGCGGGCCCACATGTCATATTCATCTCCTATCATTATCCAACTATCCCCCATCTAAAAAAAAGAATGAAATGTCGGATCGCAAGCGCCACTGTTGAGCTGCTGCCGGCGAGCTTGCCGACAACCATGGTAGTTCTGCGCCACCATGAAGCACTCGGCGGTGGGTGAGTGGAATCGGCGACATGGGATCATGGGCGCCGAACCTCCGCAGCTCAACCATGGAGGGCCGCTGCCGAGGAGCCCAGATCTTTGATTTGGCGGTCTATCAGTCTATGGAGATTGGAGAATTTTTTAGGGTGCTTCTAGTGGAGGGAATCGACGGGGGATGCGGAGGTCTAGACGGCGGCGCTGTCTAGCGAGGCGCGGAATCGGGACATGTAGAGCAGGAACTGCGGCGGTGAAAACTTCCGCGCACGGCCGGATGCATCTGAGCTAGCATGCACATGCCCCTGCTGCCCGCGCACAAGCTTGACGACCGCATGCTGGCTCGTCCGGTGCGCTGCAGCGGGGCACATGCGTGACTGCCTTCCCGCATGCGAGCTGGTGGTGTGCAGCTGCGTGCGTGGGTGCTGGCAGCTACTCGTAGCTGCCGAATGACGCTGCGGGTGCGGTCAGCGGTGCCTCTGGCCGGCCGATTGTGTCCATTTGCTGCGTCTCGGCACTGTTTTTTGGTCGATGAGGTGCTCAACGGCACATCTGTTCGAGCAATCTTGCAGTCCGCTCTAAGCGATACAGAGACAAGCGAAGAAGATGAATATGACATGCGGGCCAATATAGTCAGTGAGGGTAGCAATTTTAAAAATTTATTTGTTGTTTTGAAAAGCAGGTCCAAGGTTTAATTTAGACTGGGATTCCATACTTCAGGGTGCAAACGACCGGGATTTTGACTTCAGGGTTTGATTTGCCCAACCTCTATGAATTCAAGATTTAAAATGGACTTTTTCCTTCCTAGAACACAAGGCTAGCACTAGCACTGAAAGAATACAAAATACTTACCTTTCTGCGATATACATGAGTAGCTCATTGGTAACAAACCGCTCCCCCGCGAACATCTCAAGCCGACCACTGGAGCGGTCCGTAGCGACCTTCGCCATTGCCCGCACGGTGGCCAGATACTTGCTCTTCCGCCCGAACTTGTGATCCACCTCCTCCATTTTCACGGATCGCCAGACGTCGGGCACCATGGCCGCCTCGAGCCACGAGTGACACACAAGGCCCGCACCCATGAGAACGTCAATCGCCCCGAGCTTGACGAATATGAAAGAGAACACGTCAAGAGGCAGCTCCGACCAGTCCCGGGCCAGCGGCATTGCCATGGATACGTTGTCCATTTCCTTCCCACGGTGGAATGCTGAAACTGAAAATAATGCGGAATTCGATCAGTGAGAATCCGGTGATCAAGAGCGAAAAACTTCGTATTAATTCCAGTAAATTATACTCCACCATACATTCGCCTGCGCCAGCAGCGTGTTTGTCAGTTCAGCCGGGAAGATGTGGAGCTCTATGCCTCTATCTGGTTTGGCGTCAAGTTTCTGTTCTTGGCTGCAATTTATAGGAGCGTATGGATGAAACTCTTTATTCTCCCAAGGTTTCGGTAGATGAAGGTGGACGAGCTGAATGACATCTTACCGTGGAATCACAATCTGATGGGCGAGGACTGGGCAATTAGCAGGAATGCCATCCGTCGTTGACCAGAGAAGAGTGAAGGTTGTGCGTGGGAATCAGGTTTCAGGGCTGGACAAACAGGATTGGAGGATCATGCGGTGCGGCTCATCGCGTTCTGAGCCAAATTAATTGCATTATTTGCGTGCGTTACGTTTAATAGTACTGTATTTCCAGCATTTTTTAATTATCTCTTTTTATTCAGAGTTTTTGGTGGGAAGCTTTTCCTTTGTGTGCGTGATTTCGAAAGGAGGCTGAGACCCCTAGCCTCTACATGAAAGAGATGCATACAACTTAAACCAGCCACTAGGGTGTAAACGGATAGGATAATTTCCGTACCGAATCCGTCGTCGAATCCGTTTTAAAGAATCCATATCCGGTTTCGAAGAATCTGCCGGATAAGGATATCCGATTCCGAACTGAACACCCGGATACGGTATAGGATATGGTATGTAAAATAGCATCCGAATATGAATTATTCGAATATTAATTAGGATTATCCGATGGTTATAATCCGAATAATCCGATTTTCTACCGAAATGTCTAAACTAACAGAGCCCAATTTGTAGTTAGTGAGTTGTGAAGTTCATTTGTGGAACACAATTTGTAGTTAGTTCTATTTGTCTAAACTAATAGAGTACAACTTTGTTAGATTATTACGTTGTTGAGCTATTGTTTTTGGTTATGTGGGTTGATGATGTACATTGCACATACCGATCCGAATAATTTTCTTTCCGCCCCGAATCCGCTCCGTTTCCGTTCCGAATCCGTGATTATATCTATCCGTCCCCGAATCCGCAACCGTTCATTATCCGATCCAATCCGAATCCGAGAAAAAAATATGGTAAAGGATATGGTAGACGCAAAATCCGATCCGATCCGATCCGTTTACACCCCTACCAGCCACACTGTGGCGTCGGCTCAAAGGAAAACATGTCAGGTGTAGGAATCGGTAGAGTTTTCTTGCACTGTGAGGAATCGGTAGTGGGACCCATGATCAAATAAATAACTAGCCCTTTTCTAGTCTGTTTAGCCTCTCTCACACACGATTCTGCCCCGAGGCCACGTTCTCATGCAAAGAAGCGAACCAAGTATTTGATCCGCTTTTCTTGTCGGAGCTTTGGAACTGTGGAACCGGTTCAAAAGACTCTTTGAATCGCTTTTAGACCACGGTGTGGCTGGTCTTATAATATTAAAAAAAATTAACAAATATCTGACAAACATACAACAAATAATAAGCCACTACGCCACTACTCCAGTGTCAGTTTTACACACACCTAGCCAACAGCGCACTCACAAACAACACCCCACCAACCAGTGGCGATTTTACCATACCTCCGCCCTGGGCACGTGCCCAGGCTTCGGGACGACGCTCCATGGAGGTCTGGCCATGGTGTACAGCTCCTAGGCGATGAAAATCGCGATCTGAAAGGAGGAAGACGATGTTTTGTCGAGGATTCAGCCTTATTTTGCTTCCTGGGCCTTGCTTCGTGTGCTCTCTCGGCCTGTTTCCTTGCTGGGCCACGCTACACCACCTCCCGTCCCTGTTAGGTCGGCCATGTGCCCAGGCTTCAATGTTGGGCTAGCTTCGCCACTGCCACCAACTATATCCATAGGCCTCACCGAGTCATCATATGGCAAGCTAGGAGCACATATCAGGTCCAGCAGACTCTCAACGTGACAGATGCCACCATCGCCGTCATACCGTCAACCCATATTCAGGATAGAGATTCGCAAAATCGCTGTGGCGCCAATCACGGCGCCTTCGTTGATGCAGCCCAACCCAATAAGACCATCACTCAAGATACACCCATTGGTCCAATGACAAGGGCCCAAGCCAAGGCAATACAACATAAGGTGAATGCGCGCATATCCTCTTGTGATTTCGACCTTTTTGATAAAATGATCGCTACCTCAAGCGCATATGCTTTGTATGCTAAGGTTCGAGGCCTATGATGATCATCAAGAAAGGACGAAAGGCGCTGGATAATAGGGCAAAGAGATTGAGGAAGAAAAAGGGAAGAAAGGAGACATAGCTCCAGGAGCGGTGCTACCACCCTAGACGAGCGGTACTACCGCCCCGGCTGCGAGTCTCTGAGCTATGGTACAGATGACGCCCAGGGAGGGAAACTACGTACCGCCGACACCAGCGCCACACTACCATCCAAAATGGCTCTCAGACTATATTTAGCGGTACCTATACCGGTACTTGGACCAGAACTAGCGCCATCAGCGTTATTAAGGCAGCCCATTGGCTTACGGATGGGGGTATCTTCTAGACACGTGGGTTTTGGATTTAAAAACATACTCCTAGAAATTGTATTGCATATCGTGCTTTCGAAGAGTGCTCGCCGGCCAGGGACGGAGCTGGGCACGGGCAACGAGGACCATGGCCTTTGGGCGCAGCAGAAAATCCGGCCTGCCATCTATGAAAAAAAGAAAAAATTGGCCGAAGGCACAACCGTGCACACGGTAAAAAAAAACAGATGGCTTTACGGCCTATTTTGACATGCTAAAAAAAAACCACCAACCCAAGTCCGATACCGACCCAGGCACCGACTCCGAGCCCGGTTGCCAATCTTGGCTAATAATCATCACCCTGAAAGCCGAACAAGAGATCGAGCAAGCCCAAAATCCCTACCACATTGATCTGCGACCCAACAGCGCCGCCCCCGAAATCCCTCTCCCTCCTCTCTCCGGCGCGTATCCGGCGGCGGCACGATGGGTGAACGGAAGTCTCAGAACAAGTACTACCCGCCGGACTTCGACCCATCCAAGATCCCGCGGCCAAAGCAGCCCAAGAACAGGCAGATCACAGTCCGCATGATGCTCCCCATGAGCATCCGGTGCGGCACCTGCAGCACCTACATCTCCAAGGGCACCAAGTTCAACTCACGTAAGGAGGACTCCGTCGGCGAGAAATACCTCGGCATACAGATATTCAGGTTCTACATCAAGTGCAACAGGTGCTCGGCCGAGGTCACCTTCAAAACCGACCCCAAGAACTCGGACTACACGGTGGAATCCGGAGCTACCAGGAATTTCGAGCCATGGCGCGAAGAGGAGGTGGTCGTGGACGGAGAGAAGAGGAGACGAGAGGCGGAGGAGATGGGTGATGCGATGAGAGCAATGGAGAACAGAGCGAACGACTCGAAGCGGGACATGGATAGGCTTGCTGATCTAGAAGAGCTTCGATCCATGAAGTCGAGACGTGCAGGGATATCCGTTGACCAGATGCTCGAAAATCAACTGACGAATGAGGAAAAGAGAGGAGCAGAACTATATGCAGAAGACGAAGAACACATCAAATCAATCAGTTTCCCAAACTCGCAAGGTTATGTGAAACGGATCGAAGACGACGATGATGATGATGATTTTGGTGTACCAGGCCCATCTTCTGAATCGGTGTTACATCCAACAGATGTCTTGCCCATAACTAATGGACTTGAGAGTTCTAATAAAGAAGGAAACAAGACAGTGGCATCTAATAAGATGCCCAAGTTCATAGTTAAACCAAAGCCCGCAGCTGCAAATCCTCGGAAGAGACATAAGGCTGAATCCGCAGCTGTCCAAGATAACGACAAAGCACCTGTCGTTGCAGAGGAAAATGGTGGAGCTTCAGAAGAGAAGAACAATGTTATTCAGACCCTCTGCCAGTATGATAGCGACGACAGTGATGAATGAAGACGACGCTTCTCGGAGTCACAATTGCGCTGGAGGAGACGAGCCCCTGTAACACGATCTTGTGTAACTCGGTATGTAATTGTCTGCTTTCACAAAATATCTGATACCATGTGGAAAATATAGAAAGCCTAATATTTTGTTGTTATATTGATGTGACTCTCGTGAATTACAACACCTAAGATAAGAAGCCAATAGATTGAAAGTACAAGTTGATCTCCAGAATTCTAATCTATCCGTAAATCATGTTGTATATATACACTAACACCGCCCACTTGTAGCAAACACACATACACCGCGGCTGGCAGTGACATTTTGGGTCTGTTCAAGTGTTCATAGAGACAGAAGCCAAAAGCACGCAATACCCCATGGACGCCTATCCAAGAAGCTAAGGCGGGCACAAGTCCCTCGAAGGATTAAGGCTGCATCAACCTCAGACACTGCTGATCTGCGCCGTTTTCTGTATCCTTCCCCTTTTCTCGTCCGCACCCCCATGTCCATAGTTCCATACCCTGCTTTCGATCGCTCGGCCCGGAGACGCCTTTGTCTCTTCCGGCGAAGAATCTCTAGGGAGCCATGACATGAAGTAATTTAGCAGTGGAGTAACTGTAGTAGTGGAGCAGCAGTTGGCCTGCATGCCGGTGCAGCACCTCTCCCTCGTGCTCCTTCAATTGGACACTCCATCGGGAGAAGACAAGGCTTACACACTCTCTCTCTTTATTTCTTTCTGCTTCCGCTCCCATTCATTCATTAGTTCATGGTTATGGTCATGGCAGCAGCAGGCTGGTACCTGCAGGTAGTTGTACTCGTGTGTGTGTGTGTGTGTGATCTTGGTGAATCAGTGGATTTGGTTGCGCGCCACATCATGCGTACCGGAAGATCGCGAGCGAGCCCGAATCATGCGTCTTTTTTCACCCACCCGTCTCAGCTGACAGTCTGCGGTTAATCTATCCATAGTCTCGCTTCCTTCTATGCTCGCGTCTTTACCGAGTCGTAGGAGTAATGTACGACTTTACGTACTGAGTCAGATTATAGTACAACCTCCGATCCATATTAATGGGCTCAACTTTATCTAGATACGGATGTATCTAGTTAAGTGTTTAGACTAGATGCATCCGTATCTAGACAATGTTGAGTCCATTAATATGGATTGGAGGGAGTAGATTAACATCTCTACAATATCTAATCTCCCTAGGATTGGAGCTTGGAGGTTGAACCACGTGGCAGCAGCTCATTGGTTCCCGCTAAATACATTGGTGTACATCAGATTAAGTTTAGAATAATAATATTTGTTGGTTTAGCTGGACATAAAATTTAGCGATGAATATTTTTGACCATCGCAGATGAATCTATGAACCGCTCTTCTATTAAACCATCTCTAATAGCTTACATATTTTAGGGTTTAACTACTTTTTAGGACATTTGAGTCCAAAAAAACTTACTCCAACAACTGTAATTGATGTAAATTTTGTCTAAATTTATAGAATAATAATATTTGTTGGTTCAGCTAGACAAAATTTAGCGATGAATTTTTTAACTATCGCAGACGAATCTACGAACCGCTCTTCTCTTAAACCGTCTCTAATAGTTTTCATATTTTAGGGTTTAACTACTTTTTAGGACATTTGAGACCAAAAATCCTTACTCCAACAGCTGTATTTGATATAAATTTTGTCCAAATTTTATTAGTGCAGTACAAAAAAACACCTTGTGCTGCAAAATAGAACACTCGGGCTGCTGCTATATGGAAAAAGGGCAACGTGGGCACGCCAACTGCTAATTGAAAGTTTTATGTTGCCCTCCCGCCTCTTCTCTGCTGAACGCGCTGCCTCCTCTGCCATCGGTTTGGCCTCGAACTAGCCGCTCCATCACAACTCTTACTGATTACGCCGTGAATTCACCACCTTTGCTCGAAGGCACATTAGGGATTCAAGCTTGAGGGTTGTATTGCTCTCCCCCCCCCCCCCCCCCCCCCCCCCCCCCCCCACACGCGGCCACCATCGCTTCTTGGTTGTCCATAGATTCGGCCGACGAGCCACTCGAGCAGCCCTCCTCTCCTCCCCTCCTCACCGTGCCTCCTCCTTCCCTACAAGCACGCGCACGACCGGTGCATGCAAGCTCTGCCTCCAGATGCATCTTGACCAACCCCGTCTCGCTAAGACTCCTTTGCCTCCATGCACCAGGCGCAGGGCTCGCCTCGTTTGGAGATTAAGAAATTTGAAGTTGTTACTTTTGCATTATATGGTTATGAATATGTACCTGATCATGTATGTATGATCGATTAATTTTATTCAGACAAGCATGTCATGTATCGATCACTGCGATAGTACCTTTGAGCGCAGCAAAGCGCGCCATCCCCTTCTAGTATGTTTTAAGCCATAATAATGAAACTGTTTGGCAAAGCTTGTCAAAGCACCGTGTTGGGATTGAGGGGATAGTATAATCGCTGAATCTATCTTGAAAGAATAGGCCATGCAACGAAAGGGGAGTATCATGGACGAGATACTACGATGGATTAAAGAATTTACTGTGCGAGAGATCGTGTGGTTTCACATGTTGAAAATAAAGCACATGTTTTAAGTCTGTTTTAGTGACCTGGCCTCGCGAAAGAAGAGAAAAATAAAGCATCGAGACGTTTTACCAGTAGTCGGAGAGAATGACCAAAAGATATGGATCGATCGAGTGCCTTCGATGATCGAACTGAACAAAAGCAAACACCCACACCAAAGTGGTAAGTTCCACACTGCTTTAAGGATGCTCAAGATCATGATCTGTCGCACATGCAGTAGGACTGTAAATAGTCGATCTGAGTATTCTCGGTTACTTTTAAGGATTCTCTACGACCTGGCCACCCTACTATCAATTACTTATGTTGGCTGTCCTAGCTAGGTCTTGACCTACACCAAAAAAGCAGACGAATTCTACTTTGTTTTGTGTATTTTGAAATGCACTAGTTTCAATTAGGGACAGCACAGTTCATTCATGTGCTTCGAAATGGAATAATTTGGGAGTGAGGAAATTGGCATTTTGGCATGACAAGCATCTTTTTTCCTAAGTAAACATTCCTAGATACTCGTAAGCATTTATTCCGACTTACTCCTTAAGTTCTTACTTACCGAGTAAATTCCACTTTATACCTTCTAGTTGGATAATTCCGACGAAAATTACCCCATTTAGCAAGTTTTTATCCTCATTACCCTATTTGGCAAAAAAATGTGCCGATTTTTATCCATTTCAATATTTAAAGGAAACGAGTATACTTGTGATCGGGTATATGGGCATTTGGTTTGCTTCTGATATGTGATTCTGACACCGATGAGGATTATGTGATATGGCTAAATAATAAAAAAAATTAGAGGATTTAGTCCTAAGGGGGGTGTGGTACCCATTCGCATCGGGCCGTCCATTCTACTCCCTTCGTCCAAAAATAAGTGTCGTCCAAAAATAAGTGTCTCAAGTTTGACAAAAGGTGGATGTATCTATACATGGTTCATGTATAGATACATCCACCTTTTGTCAAACTTGAGACACTTATTTTTGGATGAAGGGAGTATATCGCAGGAATCCTGGTGGGATGGTGATCAATCCAAATTAACTGTTGACATATCTGCAACTCTCTGCTAACATGGTACGGCACTACAGCAAAATGAGTACTCCGGTCGTTGAGTTGCAGCCCTCGACGTGTGTACATTTGTGTTGAACAGCCTCTTACACATGCAATGTGTTGAACTTATTGCGTGCAGTAAATGGTACTCACTCCGTTCACAAAAGGATGTCTCAATCTTTTCTAGATTTGTATGTATGTAGACATATTTTAGTGTGTAGATACATCCAAATTTAGATAAAGTTGAGACATCCTTTTATGAACGGAGGGAGTAGTTGTGAATCAAATCTGCAACAAGCCTTCTTCGTGGCACATAAAACAAGGTGTGCAGTCTGGAAGTCAGGCCAGCCATTTCCTGGGTGGTGCAACGTTAATACTAGCCCTCATACACTAGTATCATGCATATGATACTAGTCTATGTTAGACTACTCATAGTGGGAAGTAACATATGGTAGTATCATGCATATGATACTAGTCTATGTTACTATCTCCATAGTGGTTAGTACTCTCTCCATTATGGTTTACTGGGCGTGCATGATGTTTCTCTAGGATTTAGGCAATCATTGATTGGGTCAAAAGATAATCGCGCTATTAACTTCTCTAGCCAATAAATGAGCAGTTTTTTATGCATGCATTGGTGGAGACTTTTTCCACCCCGGTATACACCAACGAGAGAAATGGAAGGAGAGTAGATTATGGGCAAATTTCCTTTACTACGCCCTAATTAAATCATCAATCAATGCAAATGCGCCTAAAACAGCTTTGGTTGTGAAATTGCATGATATTGGAATTGCGCCTAGTAAACCGTAATGGAGGGAGTAACATATATGTAGTATCATAACATATTGCATTTATTGTGCTATAGACTCATTTTACCTCGACATGCGTTATGTTACGGTATCTACCTATGATACCACTACCTCCTCTCTCTTCATTAATTGTTGTGCCACATCAGCTTTTACCAACGTGGCATGCATGATACTCCTTATGATACTCCCACTATGACTAGTCTTACTATTTCCATAGTGAGTAGTAACATATGTGCGGTTAACATATGTGCGGTATCATATGACAATTCATTTATTAGGTTATAGACTCATCTTGTTTTGGAATCCGTTATGTTACGGTATCTATATATGATAACACTATCATCTCTCTCATCATTAATTGCAATGACACATCAGCATTTTGCCAACATGGCATGCATGATACTACCTATAATAACCCCACTATAGATAGTCTAATGCGGGAATTCAGCTAACGACAAACTGACCAATATGGGATGTGCCACGTAGTAATACTTGGTGTCGGTTAATGGGTTCGGTTTTCGGTCCTCAATTCATGCGCCCACCCCTACATACGTCGGCCTTTGTTCGAGCGTACCAAGTCTATGCTAGAAAACTTGACGTACAAATCTACAACGAGCCACGACCCCCACGATTCTGCCCACGATCTGTAGAACGTGCACCCGCTCCGTCGCTCGGGCTTCCTCGATGGCCGCCTATATAAAGACCGACACATATCTCCGTTGAAGCTGATCACAAATCGCCCCCGCTCTCATACGTGCCGTCGAAAAATACACTGGCCCCTCCTTTGCATACGCAAGAAGAAGACTCGGAGGACATCGGAAGAAAGGTGAGAACATTATCCGCGGCGACTGGGCGCAAACTATGATTATTTTTACATCTAAACGCTCCCCGACAAAAATTCTTTACAAGTTTGTCCTAAGCTGGGGGGGGGGGGGGGGGGGGGCGGTGGCCCCCTGGCTTACTGTAAGGTTCAACACTGCTAGCAGGGACGTTGGTGAAGTCATTTGTGCCGTAGTTTTTTTTTACAACATCGTGTCGTACCTAATTTTATTGTCACTTGTTCAAAAAAAAAAAATACGCGTACGCGTCCCCGTATATTTGGTCTGACGCGTACATTGTCGCATTCTCGAGTCCCTGAAAATTTTGCGTGATTTGCCTATAGATCATGGATGCATCAGACAGTTTTGTTGATTTTTTCCATTCAATGAATTCATGTGTATCGATCGAGGATTCATCCGACGACGACGATGATATTTTATGGTCGCCGCTCTCATCCTCCAAGAATATCTAATGAGCGCATTCTCACTTTTCTTGGGTTGATACGAGGACATGTGGTGATCAATTGTAACATGTCTAGTTGGAAACTAGGACATGAAGATCAATTTAATTCACTTTAAATTAAAAATTTATTTGAACTGTGTAATTTGTGTATTTTTCATTATTTTATAATTTATTTGAGTGCTCAATTTTCGTGGAAATTGACATTTTGTTATGACAAGCCTCATTTTTCCTTGGTAAACAGTCCTAGATAGACGTAAGAATTCGTTCGCGAAAAAAAAAGATACAGGTGATTATCTCCGTATATTTGGTTGCCGGTGTGTACGATGCCGTATATGTTCCATTCTTTTGAAATGTTCCTTACGGTCCAATGGCCAAACAGATAAAAAAATCCAAACGCGATAAAAGCATGTCGGTGAAGTCATTAGCAGGATCTGGCGGTAAAAACCCGAGGCTGCAGGGTATCCGATCAACCGGTCAATGAATCCATCCACATCCTGGCCGTACAATCGGTGCACGTGGGGCCCAGATCGAATGATTCGGCCCTCGCCTCGGCACGTACATTCATGCATGTTGCATGGCCAGTCTCGTTGTCACGCTGTCCCCTTCCCTCGCCTTCCTCGTGACCTTGTCCGTCGGTTTCTCTCACTTTGTAGTGGGCCATGGAAGAGGTGAGATGAGAAGATGGCAAGGCTCATTCCGTTTCCATGGCATGCAGGCAAGGCCACCATATGAAAGCTCTGCCGTGTACGTCGATGCATCCGGCATCTGGAAATCCTGTATCGAATGATTCTGCTTCTTTGTGTTTTCTTGTTTTAGTTTGTGTATCACATCCACGTGTTTGACTCGTATTATTAGTAGAACTAGTTTAAATTGTAGTGCGCAGGTGACGAGATATTGCTTTTGTTCACTAGCCACCTCAATATATATACATATATAGCAGCAGAACACCGGAACCTCTTCCCCTTTCCCGTCTACAGTGAAAGGAGGCGATTTTTGGGCGTTCCCGTGCATCCAGCTCGCCGCCGGCGATTCGCCCGATTCCTCGCCCTCCGCGGCCGCTCCGGCGGCGGGAGGGTGGGGAATCGACGGATCCCGGCGTGTACATAGTTTAGGTGTGTGTGGGGTGCTTGCCGGCGGCGCTGTGGAGGTGGTGGCGTTGCCGGAGAGGCTTTTGGTGTCGGCGGTCCTTCCTCTGCTCTGGGTGCTCCGGTGGAGGCTCGTGGCAGATCCGTCGTCCTCGGCGCGTCCGCCGCTTCTTGGAGCCGCGGCGTGCCTCCCTCGAGCCGGCGTTCGTGACGGCGGAGCTGGCTCTTGCTCGTGGGGTTCTTCGGCCTTCACTCGGTGCAAGGCGGTGCTTTTGCTCAAGATCTGTGGGAGTTTGCAGGTGGGAAGCTCCTCCTCGACGGCGGGCTCGGATGGCTTAGAGGAAGAAGGGTGGCGTCCTCGTTTTCGTCTCCGGCGTGAGACGGCGAGGGCGAGCTGGCGGCGGCTCGGAGCTGATGGTCGTTCAACGTTCAGATGCCGGCGCCTGCGTCGGTTGGATCATGCGGCATCTCAACAAGGTTGGTCGGGCCGTCGTCTTTGGTGCGAGGTAAGCTCGCCTTCTTCCTCTCCGGCGGCGTGCTGCTGGAGCTCGAAGGAGGTGTGCGGCGTGGTGGCTCCGATCTCGCCGTGTGGAGTGTGTTTCCTCCCTCTGTTCATGTGTGTGCGTTCGTGTTGATGCTGGTTGTACACGAACTCCCTTCAAAAAAAAAAAATTTATATATATACATATATAGATTCCGCGCCTTTAACTGTTTTCCCATGATTAATAAGAAGTGATGATCCTAGCAATGTTAATTAGTGTTATTTTAATGTGATCCAAATTCATACAAACAGAGGCTAACTTCGAAGCGAAAGCGGAGGCCCGTCGCCGGAGGTACGCATGGTTGCAGAGTCGGACTGTATCCGACTTAGTGTGGTACCACCATATATACGTCTTGTAAGCCACCGGTTCGGATAAGTCGCAAGTTGTAAATCCCCGACGTTTGTAACCTCACCCGATCATAGTGAAGTTTTGTTGACTGGCGCCCGTGGTTTTTTCTCTCCCATTGTTGGGAGGGTTTTTCACGTTAAATCTCGTGTCCCCGGTGGTCGTTCGTCGTTTATTTACCTATCGTTTATAACAATTTAAGTAGTAGTAATGCTGACACATGCATTTTGCCTTTCCGATTTTTTTCCGTGTGGTTATTGTTCCTTTTGTTTTTCAGATTGTTACACTTTGTGACTTTGTCCTTTGTATATGGAGAGTGATGGCTGACCTTCTGATACGTCCCTTTGGCTTGCTGCGTCGACTTTCCTTGCATAAATTAGTTAGGACAGAGCCATGAGTAGTGCAAGATGGATCAGATTGTGGCCGTCATCATGGTATTAATTCACAACCATGCATGCATGACACGTACTACTTAATTAATCTCCTGACTAATTTGGTTGTTAAGACAACGTACCCTTGGCCCTAGCTCATGACCTTTCCACACAACAAAGTGCACAAGACTATCCAAAGCTTCATGGGGCTCAGCTGGGGTGACGTGCAAATGCTAGCTAAACTAGCTTAGAACGAACCATTTAACTTCTGATTTGGTTGTGACCATTTAACTTAAGAACTAGCCTAGCTACCTTTGTCACACATGCTAGCTATACAGCCGAGTTGTCAGCAGTTCCACGGCACAGGCATGTGTTTTGTTTGCTAGGCTGGACTAGTATCGGTATCGGGCCACAGCAGGCAGAGAGGGGTTCTGTGGAGTGATGATGATGGCGCAAACGACCTGTGTCCTTTGCCGTTTTCTCGCTGCGTATCCATCCGTCAGCAGTGCTCAAAAGGATACATAGGACACCCCATTCATTGGGCAATCGATCACGCCCTCTCGCCATCCAAATTGGCCAACTGCTCACCCTCTCCATCTCCACTTCCACGTTTTTTTTTTCTTCTAAATAACCCTTAAGCTAACTTTCGGCTCATTGTCCCCTTCAAATAATTTAAAGCGACTATGGAACTTCCCCAAAACGTTATGGGTTTAGTCGTTTTGAAAATCTCAGAAACTCTAAAAATTTCAGAAAACACAATACACTTTGGCTTTACCTAGTCCGGAAAGTGCAAAATTTCTAAATTATTTGGAATAAGCCATTTATATGGCGTTTTTTAGTCACGGAGAATCTAAAACTCACATAGTACGCCATAGTTTTGCTTACTCTAATATTTTCATAGCCTTAAAACTACAAAACGCCATATCAAATGGCTTATTTCAAATGACTTACCTGTTTTTTTCATTTCTAAGGCCCGGGATAAGCCAAAATGAATGTCCTTTTCAGAGAATTTGATGGCCTCGGAGTTTTCAGAACGCATAAACCATGACGTTTTTGAAAAGGGTCATATGTGGTTGAAAGTTATTTGAAGGGACACAATTAACTGAAGATTAGATTAAACGCCATTTAGGAAAAAAGATACACATTTGACAGCAAGTATCTCATCTGCACGATCCTGAATCAAATCTGAATCCTCTCAGCAAGATTGAATACTCCGCAAACTAGTACTAGCAGTAGGACCTTCGCTTCATCACGGTCATCATTACGGTTACTAGTAGTAGCTAAAGTTTTTTCTCGTCAGATCGTTGGACGGAACTAACTTTGTCAAATGCTATGATCATGCTAAGGTGGAGAAGATCAGATGCTAGAACACTTCATGTGATGTTATCGATCGAGCATGGTCGAGAGCGAGCATGCTCCAAACCTTGGACGCAAGGTACGTATATGTCGCCGGCCAGCTC
This sequence comes from Poa pratensis, assembly GCA_947311845.1. Classification (NCBI taxonomy): domain Eukaryota; kingdom Viridiplantae; phylum Streptophyta; class Magnoliopsida; order Poales; family Poaceae; genus Poa; species Poa pratensis. Next base: position 14,952,114 of record CAMZMU010000043.1, read on the forward strand.
GGCCAAAAAAATGGGGTGAAGAAATCGCCTTTCATCCGAAGATTCTGGCTAGGGAGAGGAGAGTAGGCAGCAGCGCTCTTTTGCGAGATGTGAAACCCTTCACGCGGTCTCGCATGCATGCCGGTCACCAAAGTGAGGAGAGATTTCTTAGTTTAATTTTGGACTCCGCGTGTATAACGCACATTCATAGTCAAGATAGTATCCCTTTGCACAAAGTATGAAAGTAGTATGTATTCTTGTACTCCCTCCGTTCCAAATTAATTGACTTCGTTTTGTGCACACATGGATGTATCTAGACATGTTACACGTATAGATACATCCACATGTGGACAAATGGAATTCAATTAATTTGGAACGGAGGGAGTACATGCAAAGAATAAATGGATTGAGTAAAGCGAATGAGATATTACCGTTATTTATCTGCATGATTCTTGAATTATTTAGTGCATGTTTTGTTGGCAGGATAATGAAAACACAGAGGAATGGAAAAACAAATACAGGAAAAAGAGAGCGATGCAGGTACAAAAACATAGGATCTAATTTATCTTGTCTTCACTCTGTCCGTGATGCCCTTGACCTCGGGCAGCATGACACAGGTGTGCTTTACTGCAATGCTACAGACCGACAGGAATCTAGCGTGTGGAATTCAGCGTTTTTGTTTTCCATTCCTTTTAATCCAAACCAGCATTGTCTTTCAGTTTGTTTATAGTGCTCTATCCTAGACCAGCCTTGGTGAAAGTGTTTTGTGCTGGGGACGCTAGCTAGAGGCTCAGCTAGTAGCTATCAACTGCTTTTGGAAAGCAACCTGTGATGAGTACGTTCCGATCGGGTATATTTGCCTTGACCACACGATAGAGACGCAGTGGCGGAGCTCAAAAATAATTTCTGGTCGGGCCAGACTATAAGAAAGCACAAAAAATTGCTCTAAACCAACACCATTTGTTCATAAACACATGCATACATCATATATATACCAAAAGAAGCTACACAGCAATATTCAGTCAAGAGATGTGTACGCAGGGAGATACACTTACTCAGATACATACTACAAATCAGCACTTCGATTCTTGGTCTTTCTAAAATATTCAATGACATCATCGTAGCTGTAGTTCTCCAGAATTCCCCCTCTATGTTAATTAACATCTGGTTTGTAAGATTTCATCTTCCATCTTATTGCGCAACCTTGTTTTAATAATCTTCATACTAGAGAATGCGCGTTCAGCAGTCGCCGTAGAACCGGAAGGGTAATAAGCAAGCGGAGTAGCCTGTCAATCAAATTGTAAATAGTATGTCTTCCTGTTCCACAAGGCATCGACAAAGATCAATCAATGTTGATATATTCTTCAACTCTTCATCTTTGGAAGCATCCGCAACAAAATGTTTTAGTTGTTGTTGCAGTCCATAAATATCTTGGGCAAAATCAGCTGGATAGTACTTTTTCACCACCTCACATATATCACTAGCTTTGAATCCTTTGAATTTGTATTTAGGAATCAAAGTGGCACAAGTAGATAAAAGATCCATTACCTTCTCATTGAACCTTCGATTTAATTCAAATAGTTGAGTGTCCAATGTTGCACGGAAAATTTCCACTCGAAAGTAATGCTCCTTTGTGAGCTTATCAGGCTGATGACGTGCACGACCACCACGCAGAATGTATGTTTGGTCAAAGTCAGGAATTTCAATGGAGTGGTGTACAAAATTCAATAACGTGTCCATTAAATTGCTGGTACCCCATCATCTGATCTTAGCTCTTGAAGACACTGTTTTGTTGAGGAAACTAGGCGGACAACATTTACAATATCTTGTGACTTCTTCTGAACAGCTTGGCCAAGTATCTCAGTTATCTCAAATGTTTCCTTCATCAAACATAAGATAAATATGAACTCAAAGGATGGTAAGTAGCCAAAGGAAGTGTCTGCATCAGCACGTATTGATCCAAGTGTTGATCCATCGGCAGCAATATCTTGGATATGAGAATAAACAACACCAAATAAGTTCATAAGGCTGTGAACTGCAGCAAAATGAGAGCCCATCTCGTGTCTCCTGGCCTCTTAAGTGCGAGGATCTGATTTGCCCCTTGGCCTGTCTCGATCCTACCATTAGAGATTCCATTTTCTAGTTCAACTACTTGGGCAAGATGAAGCTCATCGTGGCGCTTTGAAGAAGAGTCAGCCGTGTTTATGACAAAGATCAATTTTTGAAAGAACTGTGAAATAGGAACCACTTCTTTGGATGCATCAACTACAGCAAGTTGCAAGCGATGTGCATAGCAATGGACATAATAAGCATATGGACATTCTCTCAGAAAAAGAGCTTGGAGTCCATTCAACTCACCTCTCATGTTACTAGCACCATCATAACCTGTCCTCGAAGGTTCTGAATGTCGAAACCATGAGTTGATAAAACAGCGGTCAGCTCATCTTTAAGCTTCTTAAGCGGTCAGCGCCGCACTACATGTCCACCACTTAAGCTTAATTCCACCGCCGTGAGACGAAAGAGGAGGAGTGTGAAAGTAAGAGCTAAGTTTCTAGCACGTTTTTTCAGCTTCATGTCATGAATCTTAAGGCATGCTATTTAGTTATAATTATATCTAAGCATACGAATAACCCACTTGCTTAACGAGTATTAGCAACAATACTTATGTGGATGCATGCAGTCTATGTTTTCTATTTGGGTGTGATGCCCATATACATATATCAATAGCGACAAATACATAATTTGTAACTTGTATTTATCAAGTTTTCTCATATAGATATGCATGTTATTTTGTGCCACCGTTTTTTTCCAGTGAGTGATCAAGTGAACCCATAAACCCATTTTCTCATATATAAGTTTAGTAGTTTCTAGAATTCTAACATTAATTACCCCAATTTGTTTTTTGTTTTTTAGTACCATAATTATTTTTCGTTAGTATTGTTGTACTTGACGTCAACTTCGGTGGAGTTGGGAACAATAACTTATATAACTTTTAGAGGTTGCTTGAAGAAAGTATTGCCACACCATCTTTCTCGTGTTTGATATAAACCCTAAATAATTTTTATAAAAAATCTCATGCGACAACACTCTACACTTGGAAACTCAAAGAATTGGCAGACGGCTTAGCCATTACTAGCAATGGTACCCCCTTCGGCCCCAACACGTAGCCCCCCCCCCCCCCCCCCTAACCCAGGTATTTTTTTTCGAAACGGAGACAAAAGATTTGCCTCATCGATTAATTAAGAAGAGGAGAACTGCCCAGAATGAAAACGGGCGAAAACCATACATAAAGACCCCATGGGACTACTCGCTAAGAAAGACACTCCATGACTCCATGGTAACCCGACAAACATACATAACGCACAACAACCACGATCCCTCGCACTTCTACCTCGCAAAGAAACCCCCAACGAAAACTAAGATGAAGACAACAGATACCACCAAATCCTCGGAGACAAGCCAACTGAAAATGGTGGTTGAAGAGACCGAGTATCATCCATTAAGCAGCTGCGGACGCCTTACCAATGGCGCCACTCTTTCTTGCCTATGCTCCTACGAGCCTTCTTCACCTTGTGCGGGATATATACCGGATGCATCTACGTACACGGCAGAGCTTTCATGGTGACCTTTGCCTGCATGCCATGGAAACGGAATGAGCATGTCGGATGTTTCGACTGAGACTGAGACTTGACTCCCCGTTGTAATCAATTAATACTAGATCCCCCGGCGCGGCTCGCCGCGCGCCACCCGCCGTTGACAGTGGTTTTCGGTCTGGAAATACTTATGACAAACATTCTTAATACGATACAATAGTTAGGTTTAGAGGAAAGCACAATGCTCTTACATAGACATAGTCTAAATCTACAGGATAAGTAGGTACTTAATTACAACACCTCGACCATCACATAGATCATTGTTCTTAGCGTGTGCGGTAGTACATAATTATTGTAGGTAGTTTAATTAGCAACATCAATACGTATGATAAGTAGGCAGGGACATAGCCTGGATATTCAGTAAAGATTCGACATAGAAATTACAGATCAGGACACGAGTTTGTTCATCAGCACCCAATGTAAATTTTATCATGCATACCATGGTTCTTATTCTAGGAATGGTTAAATATCTTCTCAGACGTTTCTCCAAACGGAGGCCTATAGTTTTTAACCTAAAGCCTAGGACGGCGATGTTGCAAAGCAGAGAGTTCCAAATGTCCTACAGTGCTATCTTGAAGAGAGTAGTTAAGGAGAACTATGCTTTGTATCTGCTGGGAAAAGGAGTGTATGTTTCTCACAGCGAGGAACCAACCCCTAGCAAATTTTTCCTTGTACTGATTTGTCTTTGAGCTGATGCATCAAGTCCTCATTTTGTTCCTCGAGATGTTTCAACCGATGATAGTTCACATCTTTTACAATCATATTGTATTTTTTTCGAGAAAGCTTATTGTTTCCATAGAAGCTGAATCCTTGCTTCTTTGTACCCTTTGGTCCAAATTCCAAATATCCACATGTCTGTATCAAAACCTCGTGGCTGAAATTTAGAAGCCTTCAAAAGTATGGTCATGCGAACGTTGCCTTCTTCATCCATCTCAAGATGATACTTCAGCCCTAGGAAGGTGGAGGTTTCTAGTATAATCAAGCAGTATCTTGTATGGAACCGTAACCACCCTTGGTTTAGTCTACAATAGAGAAAAAATTGGTAAAATCAGATGGTTGACAGTAGTGGAGTTTGTGACACGTATTTGGTATGGACATGAGAACTGGAGGGTAAAATTCATATGTACCACCAAAAAGGCATACATGCAAAATTCTATCATAGTTTGGCATGAACTCATACACGATAATGTAAATATCAACCAACACCCCAATGCACCATCGTTTTCTGAGTATAACGGTAAAAGATTTACAAAATAACATTATACAGAGGAGCAGCAACATTAGCTTCAGAACCTTTAAACTGTACCAAAACCTCTTATAAGGACAAACCTGAATATACATTATAAGGACTAACCTGAGTAAACAGTATAGTTGCTAAAAAACCCATGACAAACAAAGAGAATAATAACATCCCATGATGGCAGATGCACTAATAGCATTCCAGTATTTGGTGGTAAAGCATGAGTTAAACATATATGGTTAGCATCAGCAATGTAAAGAACCATTCATGCTGTATAGAAAAAGAGTCCAAAATTTATAGTTCTAGAAGGTACGGTAGATTCAGTAACGATAGCTAAAAGAAAACTCGTTGGAAAAACAGGGTGATTAGGAGATTTTGTAATATCACTTGACCGAAGGGGAACAGCTCATGACCATCATGGCCATCAGAGAAGTAGCACTGATGATTATGTACACGAGCAGAGCAAATAATCCTGCAAGATAACGTACTCAGTTAGGTATAGCAGCCCAACAGCTTTACAATACATGATGGACCGAACAAATAGAGAAGGTAAATCAGCGCTAACAATGACTGATAAAAATGTAAGTAATACTCTGTAGCTGCTTGTGTAATGAGGAGCTAGATAGTGAAAATGATAAAATTTTGATCATATCTCTCATACCTAAATCAAAGCTGAAGCACATGATCTTAACGACCGTTTTCCCGCTAGAGGTGCCAATCATGCCTTCAGTACACAGGGACTTATGCCTGCATTTAGATCATCCGTCAAGAGACAGTGTTGAACAAACTAAAAAGGATTAATGATGAGTTTCTTTGGTATGATAGCGTGTGACCTGAAAATTACCCACTTTTTATCAGCTGGTGACGGCATAGGACCGCTGGTTGATCCTTTGTCATGTGTTGTATCCTCGATATCTGAGAAAATAACTCATAATCATATAGGCGCAGCAAACAACACATAATTAAAATGTAAGTCAGGACACATGAGGTTACATGGCTGAAACATCTAGTAGTAAATCCAATAGCTAAGACCCTTGATACGTTCCAACGTTCCATAATTTCTGCTGTTCCATGCTTATATTATACCATTTGCTACATGTTTTATATACACTTCATATCACTTTTATGCATTTTCTGGGACTAACCTATTAACAAGATGCCACAGTGCCAGTTCCCTGTTTTCTGCTGTTTTTGGTTTCAGAAAGTTACTTCTGGAAATATTCTCGGAATTGCACGAAACAAAAGGCCAAGTCCCTATTTTTTAGCACGTACACGGAGTCCGAAGAGAGAGAGAGCCACGAGGTGGCCAAACCACCTGGCGGCGCGGCAGTGGGCCCACCGCGCCAGCCTGTGGTTTGGGCCCCTCGGGGGTCCGCCGACATCGCCCCTTCGCCTATTTATTCCCCGAGACGTGAAAACCCTAAAACACCGAGCCTTTCATCCAGAACATATTCGCTGCCGCCGCCGTCGTCAACCCTAACTCGGGGGGTTCTGAAGCTCTTCCCGGCACCCTGCCGGAGAGGGGAATCATCACCGGAGGGCTCTACATCGCCATGCCCGCCTCCGGAGTGATGCGTGAGTAGTTCATCCTTGGACTATGGGTCCATAGCAGTAGCTAGATGGTTGTCTTCTCCACTTGTGCCATCATGTTTAGATCTTGTGAGCTGCCTATCATGATCAAGATCATCTTATTGTAATGCTACATGTTGTGTTTGCTGGGATCTGACTTATATTGATACCTATGTGGAGCTGAATATTATATTATCATGTCTATGTCATTTGTGATCTTGCATGCTCTCCGTTACTTGTTGAAGCCTTGGCCAGTGAATACTTGTGACTCCAAGAGGGGGTATTTATGCATGATAGTTGGGTTCAACCTCTATTTAACCTGGGATAGTGACAGCAAGTTCTAAGGTTGTAGATGTGTTGTTGCCACTAGGGGTAAAACAGCAATGCTTTATTCAAGGATGAATGTATTGTTTACATTACGCACATTACTTAATGCAATTGTCTGTTGCTTGCAACTTAATACTGGAAGGGGTACGGATGTTAACCGGAAAGTGGACTATTTAGGCATAGATGCATGCTGGATAGCGGTCTATGTACTTTGTCGTAATGCCCAAATGAATCTCATAGTAGACACCACAGCTCACACATGCATGTTATATGCACTTATCAATTGTCAATTGCCCAGCTGTAATTTGTTTACCCAGCATGTTAGTTATCTTATTGGAGAGACACCACTAGTGAACTGTGGACCCCGGTCCATTCTTTTACATCTGAAATACAATCTACTGCAATCATTGTTCTCTACTGTTTTATGCAAACAAACATCATTTCCATTCGATACGTTTAACCCTTTGTTTTCAGCAAGCCGGTGAGATTGACAACCTCACTGTTAAGTTGGGGCAAAGTAATTTGATTGTGTTGTGCAGGTTCCACGTTGGCACCGGAATCCCTGGTGTTGCGCCGCACTACACTCCTTCACCAACACCTTCGAAGCAAACCTCGTTTTCCTACTGGTTCGATTAAACCTTGGTTTCATACTGAGGGAAAACTTACTGCTGCACTCATCATACCTTCCTCTTGGGGTTCCCAACTGACGTGTGACGTACAAGCATTGTTTCTGGCACTTGGGGGAGATATTCCCTCGTCAACTAGAGCCACCAACACGTTTTCTGGCGCCGTTGCCGGGGAAAACGAATTGCTTCTGCAAGGGGAGTCTCTCACACCCAATCTCTTTACTTTGTTATTTGTCTTGCTTAGTTTATTTTTATTTAGTCTTGTTTGCTCTCTTTATCAAAAACACAAAAAAATTAGTTACTTGTTTAATTCAGTTTGATTTTGTTTTTCAAAATGAGTACTCCTGAGAACACTAAGTTGTGTGACTTCACTAGCACAAACAACAATGATTTCATATGCACTCCTATTGCTCCACCTGCTTCTACAGCAGAATTTTATGAAATTAAACCTGCTCTATTAAATCTTGTTATGAAAGAGCAATTTTCTGGTGTTAGTACTGATGATGCTGCTGCCCATCTTAATAACTTTGTTGAACTTTGTGAAATGCAAAAGTATAAGGATATGGATGGGGATATTATAAAACTGAAACTTTTTCCTTTCTCCTTGAGAGGAAGAGCTAAAGAATGGTTGCTTTCTTTGCCTAGAAATAGTATTAATTCTTGGACAAAATGCAAAGATGCTTTCATAGGGAAATATTATCCTCCTGCTAAGATTATATCCTTGAGAAGTAGCATTATGAATTTTAAACAACTTGATAATGAACATGTTGCTCAAGCTTGGGAAAGAATGAAATCTTTGGTGAAGAATTGTCCCACTCATGGACTGACTACTTGGATGATCATCCAAACCTTTTATGCAGGATTAAATTTTTCCTCAAGGAACTTATTGGATTCAGCCTCTGGAGGAACCTTTATGTCCATCACTTTAGGTGCAGCAACAAAGCTACTTGATGATATGATGATCAACTATTCCGAATGGCACACCGAAAGAGCTCCTCAAGGTAAGAAGGTAAATTCTGTTGAAGAAACCTCCTCTTTGAGTGATAAGATTGATGCTATTATGTCTATGCTTGTGAATGGTAGATCTCATGTTGATCCTAATAATGTTCCTTTAGCTTCATTGGTTGCTCAAGAAGAGCATGTTGATGTAAACTTCATTAAAAACAACAACTTCAACAACAATGCTTATAGGAATAATTTTGGTAGCAACAATATAAGCCTTATCCTTCAAATGGTTATGGCAATTCTTATGGTAATTCCTACAGCAACAATAGAAGTGTGTCCTCTGATCTTGAAGCTATGCTTAAAGAATTTATTAGCACACAAAAAGCTTTCAATAAAACTGTTGAGGAAAAGTTTGAAAAAATTGATGATCTTGCTTCTAAAGTTGATAGTCTTGCTCATGATGTTGAAATTCTAAAACTGAAAGTTATGCCTAATGAAGTTAAAGATATTAAGTCATTTGCTACAGCAAATGCCATCCAAGTTCGAATTGATAATAATATTAGGATGTTGGCTGAATTGCATGCTAGGTGGGAAAAAGAGGAAGAACTTGAAAAAGAGAATAGTATAGTTAGAGTTTGTACTATCACCACCACTAGTAATGCTAATGTTTACATGCTAGTAACCTCCTACTATTGATGGTAATGTTATTGGTGTTGGTAATGTCTCTACTACTTCTGCAAAGCGTTTGAAATTGCCTAAAACTGCTGAAACTTTTTCTGATAAAAGTGCTGAAATTTTTCAAACTATTGGAGACAATGGTTCCACCACCATTGACAATAATGATTTTGATTTTGATGATTGTAACATCTCTGAAGTTATTATGTTCTTGCAAAAATTAGCTAGAAGTCCCAATGCTAGCACTATTAATTTGGCTTTTACAAAGCATATTACAAATGCTCTTTTGCAAGCTAGGGAGGAGAAGTTGAAACTTAAAGCTTCTATTCCTAGGAAATTAGAAGATGGTTGGGAACCCATCATTAAGGTAAAGGTGAATGATTTTATTGCAATGCCTTGTGTGATCTTGGTGCAAGTGTTTCGGTTTTGCCCAAGAAGCTTTATGATATTCTTGATTTGCCACCTTTGGAACATTGTTATTTGGATGTTTTTCTCGCTGATAATGCTATGAAGAAACCTTTGGGGCGAGTTAATGATGTTTTTATTACAGTAAACAATAACCTTGTCCCCGTTGATTTTATTGTTATGGATATTGAATGCAATGCATCTTGTCCTATTGTTTTGGGAAGACCTTTTCTTCGAACTGTTGGTGCCATCATTGATATGAAAGAAGGTAATATAAGGTACCAATTTCCTCTCAAGAAAGGTATGGAACACTTCCCTAGGAAGAGAATGAAGTTACCTTTTGACTCTATTGTTAGAGCAAGTTATGATGTTGATGCTTCTTCTCTTGATAACACTTGATTTTCACTTTCTGCGCCTAGCTGAAAGGCGTTAAAGAAAAGCGCTTATGGGAGACAACCCATCGTTTTTATTTGCTGTTATTTTTGTTTTCTTTGAGTCAAGGAGTTTTGTTACTTCTGTAGCAACTCCTTTGTATCTTTATTTTATCGCAATGTTGTGCCAAGTAAAGTTCTATATTGAAAGTTGATGCAAGATTTGGATTTCTGCGCAGTGACAGATTTTTAGCTGTCACGGATTTGAGCTTATCTCCCTGTAGAAAATTCAAAAAATTCTGAAAAATCACGCATATTCCTGAGATATGTACGCAACTTTCATTATTTTAGGCCAGATCCATCTGAGCAACTTAAGTGCCTCGAAAAAATTCGTCATTCCAGACTGTTCTGTTTTTGACAGATTCTGCCTTTTGTTTTGCATTCGCTCTTTTACTGTGTTTGTGTGGATTTCTTTGCTCCACAAAGCATTGGTGGCTGTAGCTAATGTCCAGAAGCTTTGGGATTGATTGTATCATTACAGAATATGAGAATTTTTGATTATGCACTAACCCTCTAATGAGAACTGTCTTGAGTTTGGTGTGAAGGAAGTTTTCAAGGATCAAGCGAGAAGGGTGATATTATGTGATCAAGAAGAGTGAAAAGCCTAAGCTTGGGGATGCCCCCGTGGTTCATCCCAACCATATTCAGAGAGACTCAAGCGTCTAAGCTTGGGGATCCCTTCTTCATCAACAAACTTATCAGGTCATCTCTAGTGAAACTATATTTTAATTCTTTCACATCTTATGCGCTTTACTTGGAGCGTCTGTGTGTTTTTTTTTTGTTTTTGTTTGAATAAATTCGGATCCTAGCAATCCTTGTGTGGGAGAGAGACACGCTCCGCTTTTTCATGTGAATACTCATGTTCTTCACTTATATTTGTTGAGTATTCTTAACTAGCTACTGCAGTGCTTTTAGCTCCTGTTTTTCATGCATCTCTTCGAGCTGTTAGCACTTGTTTATAAATACTCTCTTGCTGCATTATATTATCATTTGGAGAGTTTATGTTTAAATAAATTATTGGTGTTTGTTTGGAAGAAAGAAAATGCTACATGTAGTAGTTGGTATTGGAAAAGACATATGCATTCTTGTAGATCATTGTCTTGTTTTGATTTGATGCTTTGCAATTGTTTTGAGCTCTCAAGTAGATCATGTTTAAGCTCTTGCATCATGTAGTTAAAGCCTATGTAGTGGA